>NDGM011122076.1:316-15291 GCA_002564305.1 Octomys mimax
TTATTATTATTATTATTATTATTATTATTATTATTATTTGCAGTACTGGGGATCGAACTCAGGACCCTGTGCATGCCAGGCAGGTGCTTATTCTACCTAACTATCTCCCCAGCCCCTGTGCTCAATATTTTAAAATTGTTTATCCTCCCCAAACTGATCGGTAGAATAAATGCAATAGTAATCAAAATTTCAGAAGAGATTTTTGGAGCATTTTTCAAGGTGATTGTAATATTTATAATAGAAATATAAAGAGCCTAAAATTTCCATTAACTGTTGAAAAACAAGAACAAATATAGTGCTTATAGCAGGAGGAGCACCATGAGTCTGAGCTGCATAGTGGAGAAGTACACTAGCTAATATGAGCAGCAGATGGGACAGAGAGCTAAATAATCAGGACTGAGTGAGAATGGCAAAGCATAGATAAATGGACATTGGTGAGACAGACCAGGAAGTGTGAGGCAGACTGGGAAGAGATCTGAGGGAACTTATGACACATTGGAAATGTTTTATGTACCAGTATGCATTGGTTTATACATGTGTCAAACAGAACCAGCCATAAAATGAAATCTGTTCTTCTCACTGTGGCAAATTACACCTTAATATGAAATGCAAACTTCAACTCTCTAACAACACTGCACCTCAAAATATCCATTATTTTGTAATTTATTTTTATTTGTAACTGAAGTTAACCCAGATCATGCCTGAGTATGATGGAAATGAAGACATGGTCAAAACCTAAAGACTTGAGGACATACTGTAGTATTATAAAATGATACAAACTAGCAGGCTGCAGATGCAGATTTCAAAGAAATTATACAGTAGAACTGTTAAGTTTCAAAAATACTTGCATGTCCAGAGTATTCTACATTATGAGATAATGCACACATTTATTGATTTGCAAGTAAGAAAAGTGACAATATCTTGAGTAGTTTTGCCAAAAGATGATTCATTTAAATCTAGATTCATGTATATTACAAAAGATAGAGTAAAATTTTTCCAGGATGCTCTATGTTTATGAACACCGAACTGTGATGCTGTGCAGGGGTATTATTTGAATAATAATCACTACCACTTGTTTTTAATTATTTTACTAAAGGAAACATTTTTCATAAAGTACAATACATAGTATTATATGAGAGTAAATGGTATGAACTATACTAGCAATGTCTAGAAGTTAAGAAAATTTGTTAAATATTGTCTTTCTAATTCTTGGGGAGAGGGGAGAAACACATTTCAGAAATGTTTGCGAGGGCAGGAGAAATAGCTCAGTGGTCTAATTGGCTGCCTGGCACGTGCAAGGAACAGGGTTTGATCCCTGGTACTGCATGCCTTGCTGGCCCAGAACCCCAGGTGCACCATATGGGCCACCACAACCGACTGTGGTTGCACATCCCTGTAATCCCAGCACTGGGGCGGCTGAGACAAGAGGAGCACCATGAGTCTGAGCTGCACAGTGAGAACCTGTACCACGTAAATAAATAAATGATTTTAAAAATTAGAAATGTTAATGAAACTTTACATTTTGTTTTGTTGTTGTTTATTTTTTCTAAATTTTTTTTCCAGTGGACAGTACAGCACACCCAGAGTTTCTGGGCCGAGGATTGAATCCAGGTCCTTGCTCTTGCAAGACAGGCACTTAGACCTCTGAGCTATCTTCCCAGCCCAAGAAACTTCACATTCTGAGTACTTTGCCAAAACATTATTTAGAGAGGAAACTAAAATATTTCAGAGTAATCTTTTATCTAACTACATAGACAAAACTGAACAGAAGGCTGAGAACTGAGAGTATCAAATTTCTAATTTTGTAAATATCAAATTATGCTTGGTCCAATTTAGTATTAGTCATCAGCAAGGAAATTTATACTTACCCCTTAGTTATGTCCATTTTTGACCTACACTATAATGTGTAGGGAAATGCTATTTTCTAAACACTTACAGCTTTTCACTATAATTGAAGCCGCATCAACATTACTGTGAGTGTGCTGGAATGTGGCTATATGAGGGGATGGAAGAGGCAATGATTAGAAGAAGCAATGCAACATTGGCCCAACAACTCTCTATTTTATGATTCAGGCAATACACTGAATTGCTCATCTCCAGTCATTGACCTTTAAAACTATGCTCATCCATCTGTGAAATGGCCTTAACCTCATCAAGAAGTCCTGTAGTACACAAATTATCTGTTAAGTGTCAGATCATTTTCTTTGCCTCGTACACATATGATTGCTGATCAAGAGGCCTTTTTGCTACATAATAAAGATGGCTGGCTATAAAAATATATTATATTTGGAAAAATTCATGATATAGCATTGTAATTTTTTTTCAATTTTGGTGCAAAACAAATAACATAAATTTTCAAATCTTCAGAAAAAAATGATTAGTGCCCAGGAGATAGCCCAGCAGCATAGATGCCTGCCTAGCAAGTACAAGGTCCTGAGTTCAATCCCCAGTATGAAAAAAAAGAAAAGGCAATTCAGTAGCTACTGATATATTTAGAAAATAAATTCCATTTTTATACTGGGTTGATGCCAAGATAATTTTTCATGATATATTTTAAATATTTATAAGTAAATATAATTTTTGATATTGTAAATTAGTGACAAATTTTACTTTCATCTTTTCAACTTGTTGAAGTTTTCGTAAGCTGGGGTCTTGAGCATTTCATTCAAAAGAAATAGGAGTAAAACTAGCCCTGCTGCCACAGGAAATCTCTCTCCCTTTCTGCATAGTTGTTGAAGGAATGCTAGTGAGACCAGTAGCAGACATATCTAGATTTGGCTTGGAGCTGAGAGTCTGGAGCTAACTGAACCACCACTCAGAGTCTGAAGATGAAACCATGGTCAACTTAAAAGACTATGTAGAAAGACAGGAAAACATATTTCCATTCAGCCCTACTATTGAGTTATTTGTCATTGTTTTTAATTTTTACACCCAAATGTTTCATTTCAATACTTTTTTTTCCAAAATAGCTAACTTATAATTAATAGATAACATAATTTTAATAGGCATGATGACCCTTTAAATTTCTCTGGGCATGGTGATGTTACTAACTTTAAAGTTTTCTTCTACATTTTGGCACCAGAATTTCATTTGGCGAGTAATTGATTTTTTTGCTCAAATGTTTAGTGACATTTGACATATTCATTTTTGTAATGGTTTTATGCAGATTGGGTCTTCTTCACTGAAACAAAAACTTCTTGCCACCGGCAAGAATGTCACAGAATGTGTTGTCTTCAGGTGGTGGGTGCAGAAAGTTGCTGTGCCTTGTGATACTAGAGTTTACTTTCTTGGTGGTCCCTTGTCCTTTATAGGGGTTGGCTTTTTCCTCTTACTGCCTCTCTGTTATGGATAGGTCTAAACTGTCCCTATAGAGCTTCACATGGTGAGAGTAGGGGCTTTTGGAAGGTGATTTGATCATCTTGTGGGTGCTGGCACTCATGATATTTGTGCTATAATCTTGAGTGAATTAATTCTCTGATGGATGGATAGCCAAGGGTGCAGTTAGAAGGTGAGACATGACCTTAATGGACAGATCACTGGGGATGCAAAGTGAGAGGGCCCATTACCCTCTCTGTATTCTCCACTTATCTTCTGCCTTCTGGGTGGCAGAGGGGCAGTAAGTACCTTTCCTCTGTGGCAGATCCTTCCAACTTACCATTTCTGCATTTGATCTTGCCAACCATGGACTGAACTATGAAACTGAGTCAAATGAAGCTCTTTGTATTTATCTGGTGAAGGTCGGAAATTTGAGGGAGCAGCCATGAGAAATTGACAAAGATAAATTTTGGTAAGTACATTACCATGACTATACCTGACCATGTTGTTTAGAAGACTTTGGAAGTAGTGTGCTTGAGAAGTTTAGAAAGGCTTGAAGACATTAGAGAGAGAAGTTCTAGGATGTTATAAGCCATACTTGCTGAGCAAGTGGTCACATCTCATAAGACCACGATGCCAATAGAAATACATACAGTATGACAAGGCTATAAACATGAATGTCTCAGTTCCCTTTCTCTGGTTTCTGGGACAAAAAACCCATCACCCAGAATTAAGAAAGGAAAGGTTTATTTAGCTAACAGTTTGTGGAGGTTTCAGTCCATACTTGGCTGGCTTTAAGGCACATCGAAGGGGGCAGCAGTTCATGGCAGCAAAAAACAGCAAAGAGCAAAGGGGAAACAGCAGCATCTGTCTCCTTCCTTACATTATAACCAGGCTACCCTGGGGTGAGGGTGTATAACTCACACATTGTCCATGCCTTCCTCTTGCACAGGTTGAAGATGTTATCATGGTATTTTTTTGTTTTTTGAGTCTTTTTTGGTGGAACCAGGGATTGAACTCAGACCCTTGCACTTGCCAGACAAGGACTTAATCTACTGAGCTATCTCCCTGGCCCCCAAGATGAGGATATTTACAAAGCAAGAATCCTGGCTCCCTGTTGAGTCACTTAATTAAACTTTTAACCTCTCAAGTTGACACAATGTATCAGCTAGTACAATGTGTACACATATATTGCTGTGGTATGATGATTTTAATTCTTCTTGGAAAATACCTAGGAGGGTGGTTGAATGGGACTTCCAATCTTAGCTTTTTGAGGATTCTTCACACTGTACCAGTCTACACTCCCACCAATGGTAGAGAAGGGTTCCTTTTTTTCCCCACAGCGCCTCCAACATTTGTTATTGGTTGACTTCTTGATGACATCCATTGCTTCTGGGGTGAGGCAGAATATTAGTGCGGTTTTAATTTGCATCTCTTGAATGACCAATGATGTTGAACATTTTCTCATATATTGATTTTCCATTTGCACTTTGTCATCTGAGAAGTATGCATTCATCTTAGATCTCCATTTTTGGATTTGGTCTTTGAATTTTTGGGATCTTATTTTTTAAATGCTATTGTTCTAGGTAGAAATCCTTTGACTGAGGGACAGTTGGCTAAAATTTTTGCCAATTCATAGGTTTTCTTTTTACTCTGTTGGTGATTTTTTTTTTCTTTGACATGCAAAACTTTTCAAAAAGATGAGATCCCAGTTGTTGATTCTTTCAACTATTTTCCGTGCAGTTTGGTTTTTGCTCATGAGCTCTATCATAGCTAAATCTTGAAAACAACTCAAAGGCTCAGCAAGTGAGGAATGGATTAAGAAAGATACGGCATTTTTATGCAATAGAGCATTACTCAGCTATAAAGAAGATAAACTAGAGGCTTCTATAGGGAAATGGATGCAACTAGAGACCCTACTCAAAAGTGAATTAAGTCAGACCCACATGTGTAGGCATTGTGTTGTCTCCCAAGGGTAAGAACCAGAAAAAGTAAAGGAAATCTGAAAGGTACCATAGAAACTGTGGAAGTGAATGAAACTTTGCAAAGGGAAGGAACACCTGGGATGCAGGAAAGGAGAAGAGAAAGAAGGGAAATTCTACGGGTCTATTGAAAGGAACAGTTAATACTTAAATGTTTTTCTTCTTTTTTATTTTTCTCACCAATTTTTACATGCTTGTATCTAGTAATCTAGGCAACTAATTTAAAGACAACAATATACAATATAACAACCATTGTTGAATTCTTGTCATTTTGTTTAGTGAAATGCAATATCATTTCTAATTTTTTTACTCTTTTTAAAAAATTTAAATAAAGATATTCATATAGTAAAAGCAGCACTCAAGAAGTTTCAGTAAGGAATAAGGATTGCATTGGCAGCTGGCGTTCCTTTATTGTGTGTTATTTTCTGGCAGAAAATATGTTTGTATTTTTGTAACATCCTGAAATTTTCCAGGAGATTGAGATAAAAGGTGGTGGGTCTTCTGGCTTCCTCTTTCCTTAAAGTCTTTTTAATAACTCTTCAGTTGCTTCTTTGATTTCTCCATATAACAGAGCAAAGTATACAGGAAATATGTGTCTCTTTTACAAAGATTTAGACTAATCAATGTATTTGGTGACTCCATACCATGAACATTGTCCAAATATTTAATATTTAGCAAGAGAAAAAATTTATACACCTACACAGTATGGAGGATTTTAAGCACTGAGCTAGCTTTAAGGTTACTATGAAAATTCATTAATGAAGAAAGTGTTTGTAATGTTCTTTAAAATAATTACAGTGAAAGTTACATTTAGCAGCCACATGGGATGGGCTAGCAAATCTTTTGGCTATCAAGTTCTTCACTGTACATAAAAAAGCCAAGCTTTTCATGAATGGATAAGCTAGTTGGAAAAATTCTTGGTAGTCAGTTCTACAAGATATTATATTCAGCAATTAATTTTATAATAACTGGTTCACACATATAAAGTAGCCATTTGCATAAAAAATTACTGCTTAAATGACAAATCAATTATTGCACACAAAGTCAATTATTACACACTTGTTTAAACTGAATATCATAATTACAATTTGAGTAATTTGCTGTTTTTCCTGTTGCAACACAGAACAGTAATTAGTATTCTAGCTCTGTGAGATTAAGTATCTCTGTAAAGCCATTAAAATAAAAATCCTTAAGTCTAATGCATAGTGAATACATGACAATTGTAATGCTTAAAAAAGTCTTCTGTCTCTTCCTTCTTTCTTTCCCCTCCTTCCTTCTTTTCTTCCTCCCTCCCTCCCTGCTTACCTTACTTTCTTCCCTTCCTTCCTTCCTTCCTTCCTTCCTTCCTTCCTTCCTTCCTTCCTCTCTGAATAGAATTGATCACTGAGCCACTGTCTCTACCACAACTCTCATGATGACATCCACAGACCGACTGGTCAGCACTCCTTTTTTTCTGAAACAGAAACAGGAGATAAACACCTGAGAATATAAACTTGGAGAATGAGCTTTCTGCATCATTAAAATTTATCCATACTCCATGTACTCAATGATAATTCTTAAACTAGATTTCAAAGAATTTGCTAAGTTTTCTAATTAAACATTAATTATCAGTGAAGGTAAGCATTTAGGTGGTGTGTTTTAATGCCACAGAAGTATTCTGAAAAGCAAAACCTCTGTCATGGGGACAGAGTTAGTCATAAAGAATTATCAAATAAGCCTTTACCTAGCGAGGCCCGTAGGCCCATATGGATTAGACAACTCACAATTTTATCCAGAATCTGATGCATTGTGATTATCTAATATTACTTAGCCAGATTCCTAACTTTCTAAGAATAACTTCCTCTCTCTAACAGCTCACCAGAATTGAAGTCATTCCTCTGCACAGATGCCCAGTAGCTCTTGACTCTCTCACAATTCATGTTTATGTCTTGGTGAGAAAGTTCTAGACACTAATGACCTACCTGCATCCTCTGAATCCATTCCCCACCACCAGCTCACTCCCTGCACACCGGGCCTTCTGGCCTTCTTGTTCCTTCTGCTGGCCTCCTGCTTGTCTCCCCTCCTGGAGCACGCTCTTCCATGCCCAGGTCCCTGCTTCACCTCCCTCAGGAAGGCCCTTGTTCAAATGCTCCTATCTGTAGGGTCTTCCCTATAAACCATTCCAGAGCTCTACATGCTGATGTTCTTTTTCTTTCTGACCTATCACTTAAAAGGTTTCTCATTTTATTTTTCTCCCTCCAGTCTCCAAGAAGAATATAAATTTTGCTAGAGCAGAGACATTTTTGTTTATTACTCTGTCTCTACCATGCAGAAAGGTGCTTGGAATTTTGTAGGAGCTCAGTAATATTTTTTTGAAAGGACAAACTAATGAGTAGACTAGTAACATCCCAACTCAACACTATCTTACATCATATCCAATTAGACTACTTTGATGGTCATGAAGAACCCATAAATTCCAGAAGGACTACTATTCCTTATTTGTTCCTTCATTTATTCCATAAAATGCTATTTATTAACCACAATGTGTCAAGACTTCTGTAAATACTGGAAATACCAGGAATTAAAAGTCAAATTTATATCATGAAGTACATAGTTTAGTGATGAAGACAGCCATCAAAAAATGCATAATGTAGTTCCTGGTAGTTATAAGAGATATGAAGAAAGGGAAGGGGTTGCATAGTGTCCCAGGAGATCACCCTGGGAGAGTTGGAAAGGGCAACCCTTCCTGTGGAGGAGGGCTTTGATTGGGCCCTGCATAGAGTGTGAAATGTGCCAGTAGGGTGGGACAGTGACACCTTGGAAAAGGGGAGGCCAATGTGATAAGAGCTGGGAAGGATAGGAGTAGAGTGGCCGCCAGTGAAGCTGGGGAAATAGCCTGGGATAGGATTTCTAAGGTCACTGGTAATACCTTCTTCATGCTAGACAACGTACATTTTACACAAGGGGTTGCTGGCTATTATGTGGAAACCAGAAAGTGTGTTCCACTCAGAGACCAACAAGACATGATTAGTCTTTGCAAAGAGCTTCTTGGTAATATTTGAGAGCTGGGGCATAAGGCCCCGGTGCCAATTACGCAGGTAAATAATACAATTGGCATAGTGATTAGGTCCTCCTTCTTCATCATACTCAGGAAGTTCAAAGTTCAGCATTCAATATATCCAGGACATACACCTCCTCGTGTTGCAATGGAAAAAAATCTACAGCAAGAAGGACCATATTTTTCAATCCTTCAACTGCAAAGAGAGAAAAATAAAACCAGCAGAAATAACACATGACATTAACCACCCAAGTCTACCCATTCCCCTGGGAAATGTGTGGCCAGTTCGGGCCCATTAGTCATTTGTGATGACATAAATAAGACATTCATGGAACAAGTCACCCTTAACCCCAAAGGAACAGTTATATAAATAACAGCATTGGTCACTGCTGAAATTCACTTTTTCTTCTTCCTTCCTAATGTAACATTTCCTTCTTTCTCTCTATCTCATCTGTGACATATAAGTGACTTGGCTCATTTTTAATATAAAAATTTCAAGGATGTTCTGCTTTAAAGATACTGATTATCTGAATTACAATTAAACATCTGGTAATGTGGGAGGGTTGGTAGCAGGAAGCATATGGTAATTTAAACTTGTCATTTGCCTACCAGTAGCATAATCCCACTGACAGTGACCCCAAAAACTGGTGAGTAAAGGAAATGTAAATCTCCCATGACCAAGCCAACTTTGACTACTGACAAAGATGGTGTTTATGTTTCTGCCCAGATTCTGACTTCAAGCTCCAACTAGCTGAAATTCAATTTCATGCCTTCTCTTCAAGTTATCCAAGGGGGCCGGCCAAATAGCTCAGTGGATTAAAGTGCTTGCAAGCAGGCACAGGGGCCTGGGGTTTGATCCCCTAGCCTCCATGCCAGCCCCGCCTGTGGTGCATGCTGAGACAGCAATTGAGACTGGGCGTGGTGGCATGCACCTGTAATCCCAGTTATTCGGAGGCTGTAAACAGGTGGATCACTAGGAGTCTGATCTAGTAGAGAGACCCTAAACACCCTGTAGACTCTTCCCTAAAATACAAAAAATAAAATAAAATAAAATAAAATAAAATGCAAAGCCAGCCTAGAACTACCTAGTAAAGCCTCCTAAAACAAAACAAAACAACACACTGATGCAATCACCCTGGAAGACAGCTCAGGCCAAGGAGAAATCTTTCTGGTCTCCAAGTTATCCTTACTATTATAAATGTCCTGTGTTCCCATATGACTGGCATATCTGTTTTAGTAAATAAACTCTGCCTTAACCCTATGGATTGTGGTGTAGGTAGCATAACAGTGACAAGCTCAGACTCTGAATTCGGACTGTCTGAATTTGAATTGTAGCTTCCCATGACTGGCTTCAGAACACTGGGCAAGAGACTTCACCTCTGTATGTCTCAGTTCTCAGATTTATGAAACAGCAGCAGTACTACGCTTCCCAACATACGAATGACCACCTCAAATCAGTATTATGAAGAATCAATGAGATTCTGTGAAGTACTTAGTTTCTCATATCGGATGTTAATGAATCTGAGCCATACATACTTGGTCTCTGTGTTCTCTGTGTTCACACATCCTTCTCTGGTTGATGTAGGACATCTCTAAACCAGGCATCATAGCTCATCCAAATTGGATCCCACAGTATAGATAAGGCTGTCGTTAGCAACTGCTACTGGTCATTACTTTGCCTCAGGGAGGGAGGGTTTTTCCAGCCTAAGGAGAACTGTCCAGCCCTTATATCCTGTTTTGAGGCACCTGTTCTAGTGCTAAATTTTGGACAGAGGCAGGAGATTCTCTTTGAAGCACTTAGGCCTCACTTCCGGAGCCCCCAGGATTGGGGACCACCACCATCCTGTCGAGGTTTGGCCTACAGCACGCTGTTCTACTAGTTTCCGATCCCCTTTCCTCTGTTTATGAGGGTTCAGTTTCATATCCTGTTCTTACACGGGGGGCAAACTTCATTCTGCCCCCTTTCTTCTCTTTTTGGTTCTGCTTACACGTGAGCTTCTTTCCCATCCCCTAGTTAAGGCCAAATAAATGCTCCCTTACTGTCATAGCATGTAAAAGGATGGAGATGAGTTTTCCTATTCTAGTCATGTTTTGATCTGGTTCAGCCAGACAACCTGGCTTTTAAATATGTTAGAGAATTATCTAATCTGTGGGATCCAATTTGGATGAGCCATGATGCCTGGTTTAGAGGTGTACTACATCAACCAGAGAAGGATGTGTGAACACAGAGAACACAGAGACCAAGAATGTATGGATCAGATTCATTAACATTTTATTTCTTACATAGGAATCTGAGGTGCGTGTGACTGTTGGCCAGCCTTTCCTCACGATCCTTCAGTGAGTGATTTAGACTTCTTTCTCTCTGAGGCTCTGCATTTTATTATCATTTAGACCTAGCTTTCTAAACAGAAATCTTTGCAAGGGTGAACCTGCTTCCCATAGCATAGGGTGTTTGTATCTTCTACTCATAACACTGTGAGAGTTTCTCACACGGCCACACCTACTGTCAGATGCATCACGGGCTTTCTGTGGCCAAGACATTGTCTCCTGGCTGCACTATCCCATGGAAGAAAAGATCATTTTTCAGTGATCAGTTAGCCATGACTAATCTGAGGGGAAACAGTGTTCACATTGTATCAGAGTCATTCGAAATATATAAATTTTGTGAACTGCTTTAATCCAGATCAAAATTAAAACCAACAGTGAATTATTGTCAGAGAGAACTAAATATTTTTAAAGGTGCAGTTTTAATCAGTATTTACTTTTCCTGTCCCAAGAAATTGTATTTAAATAGCAGAAAACAGTTGCTGACAAAGGCTACCAGTTCTTTATTCTAAAATCATGCCCAGAAAAATCTGCTAGAAACTGAACACCCTCCTACCACCTCTATTTAAAAAAAAACAAAAAAAACTTTTTCTACATCCAACCAAGATCAACAATCTCAAGTCTTTCATAAGCCCAGAGAAGATGTTAACTATCCCGGCTTCATGGTACTCATTAGAAATTTTTGGAGTATTTTTACCTTTAATAAGCTAATTCAATTCGTGCTCAGGGAGTTCCTGAAATGACTGGATTTCAACGTACTAAACAAATACCCCTGGCTCTGGCAGCACCTTTTTTACATTACTAATGCATTACACATATGCTTTCCAAATATTGGTGCCACTGTGCAAACAGTACTGTCACTTGGAGCCACATTCACCTTTTGTAAACAAATGATTCAATTAATAAACCTCACCAGGGAATAGTACTTTTGACTTAAAGGTTGCCTTTCTAAGATTGCTTTATAAAACAGTCTTCACATTCCTGGAGCTTATGACCTACGTGCATTTCAGGGTTTGCTAATGAACGGCTCAGCTGCTGAGTTGAGTAAATATAAAAGGCATTTCTCTTTGCTCTTTTCACACCTTTTAATTGGAAGAAGTATGTTTTCCTTCAATTTATACCATTTTTATGTTCTGGAAACTTGTGTGCACAAAAAATTGGTTGAAATTCTAGAGGCAGTAAGGGTCCTATTTTTAACGCGGGCAGCAGGGTTGCTTTAATTCTACAGGACAAGGATTAATAGATCATGAGTGACATGATGGATTGGTTTGAGAATTACATTCCAACCTAAGTGAGTTTTAACTCCCATAATGTGTCTGTCCATGTTTCTAAAGCAATTATTTTCCAAGTAGAATGCACAAGGCGGCCCAGGGGGTTAAGAAAGATTATATTAGTCAGGACTCTTTCCGGTTGCAAGTGATAGAAACACTTCTCAAAAGGGATTAGGCAAAAAATGAACACTCATACTCATGTCTGTGAAATGTCTAGCATTGGGTGGATTTCAGACAACACTGGTCTATCGCTGGGCATCTCAACAGAAAAATGGCTAACATACATTCACATTAGAGTAATCAGATCAGTTTATACACCCAGAGACTGGGATGAAGGTATGAGGGCGGTGAGTGCAAAAAGCTAGAAGAGCTGTTAGTCCCACCAATGTGATAACAAGAGAGGAGGGAGAAGTGACTGGGACCTGGAAGGAACCTTGACAGTCAGCCTGAGACCACCCTGAAGAGGGGCTTGGAGGGTCAACCCCTCACCTCCCTCTGCTGGGCCTCCACAGTGCCCAATCTCAGCTGGAAACCAGAGAGGTCTTACACATGTCTCCACAGGCTAGAGGCCTAGACTGAGAGCCTTGGCTCTGAAAGGGCAGAGGCTGTCCTCATAGCTAAATGAGTAACTTTGGGACTGGATCTCCATCTGCTGTGTCCTCTTTACTGTAAAGACGTTAGCCTTCCTACTAGACAGACATTCTCCTCCTCGTGGAAAGAAGACCACCAGCCACTCTATGACTAATTCCTGGCAGAAGACCAATTTCCGAGAGGGTTCTTCCTTCTAGGAGTTAAACAGAAGTCCCCTACTGGCTCACAGGTCCTTCTTGAAGCAGTCTCTTTAAGGGAGCAAATGCAAGATATCAACACGCCAGTTTTCTATGATATTCCAGACTCTGGAACTGAGAGAGAATCAGCCAGCCCTGAAGCAAGTGAAGTGAGCTAGAGAAGGCTGAGCCCTCAAAGGAAAAGGCAGGATGCTACTATCAGGGAACAAAAAAGAAGCTGGCATTAGACAGGTAGAGCTGTTGACTACATACCACTTCAGAGGTGGTAGTTGGACACCATGTGAGAGAAAATCCACACATGCGTTAAGCCCTTAGGTTTCTTTTGTCAAGATCTGTCCTGAGAAATGGCAATTTGCTTTGCCCCACTTGGGACAAATCCACTCGAGGGTCTGAAGACCTGCCGTGTCCTCGTTCTTTCTGAAGTTCTGATTCTCTCATCTCAGTTCCAATTTAATTATGTTTTACATGGACCGGAAACAACTTATTCTCCCTGAGAGGCAGATGCATGAGGAAAAATAATTCTCTCAGAATTCTTAGCTTGGGGTACTTGGAATTCTAGGTAGTTTAACTATAAATTCTATGATTCTTTTGAACACTTGTACTGCAATTATATAGGAAGTACATTATTTTAAATTTTCTAAAGAGGAAAGTTCATAGTTTTTCTTAGATTCTCAGGCAGGGGTGACCCCAGATAGTTCATGGCCTCTGAGGGGCATATCCTTGCAAGAACAAATGTGCTTCCCCATGACTCACAGCTCTTTTGGAAAGTGGTTACATGAATGAGTCATTGAAATCTGAGTTCAGGGGAATCCAGACCACTATTTATTCAGTTTTTAGTTTTTGTTTTTGCTTTTATTATAAATAGATAGACCTACTTTGGAGAGAAAAGCATGGTCTATAAAAACAAGAAAATAATTTCAATTATCAATATAAATAAATCAAATAATAATGATAACCACAAAACCTGTCAAGTTCATAGAACTTGCACAATGAAAAAGATTCTTACAATTGTCATAAAATTAGTTGCAATTTTTAAAAGGGAGCAAAAAATTTAAAATACCTTAAAATGATACAGAATTTCAAAACAAGATGATAGGAAATCAACAATAGTTATTTGCATATTGTTATTTTTAAAAACATTTTTCCTTTTTTTATATTAATTTTTAGTCTCTATAAAGCATAGATATTATGTACTGCTGCCTATGCTCACACTCGAATTTGTATTTCATTATAGCCTTGTCATTCTGTGAGCTTATATTATCTTAGCTACATTATTCAGTTAACTAACAACTAAAAGGGTTGGAGGAGGATGTTACATACAGATACATAGCACTATGCTCATGTGTTGCTTTATGGGAATAGAGCAAAGGTTTAAAAGCCAAAGCAAGTGTAGAGATCCAGAGAAATAAACATGGACTTCTGGTTAATGTTGTGGAAGTGGAAACTTCTGGGAAGGTGGCCAACCAGGTAAGTCTTGGAGGGAGAACTGGGGTTAGGGAGGACACAAGCCAGACAAGCGAAGGCATTTCCTCCCATAAACATTGGAGGTGCTCTATTTCCCAAGAGGTGCCAATTGAAGGGCTACAAACTAAGCTGTTCAAACAAAGAAATTTATATTCTAGAAGTATGAAACCGAGATATTGCTAGGGTTGGATTCTTCAAAGTACTGTGTGAGAAAAACCTGTTCTATATTTTCTAGATTTTGGTAGTTTACTCAGAACTTTTAGCATTTTTTTGGCTTGTAGAAGCATTGCTATGACACCACAAAGTATTTTTTTCAGATGTACATGTATCCCTCTGAGTCTAACTGTCCCTTGTATGTAAAACATTGCTCATGTTCAAGTAAGAGTCCACCCTCTTCCAAAACAATCCCATCCTAACTCAACTGGCTGCTTCCAAATAAATTCATTTTCTTTGGTAGTTTCTTTAGCATATGAACTTTAAGAAAAGGGAAAAACTGCTCAAAAGGAAACAACAACCAGAGTGAGGGAAAGGAGAAAAGAAGGAAGAAAGAATATGCATATGCACACAAGATAGCTAAGATAACTGTACTACTAATTTGTATGAGTTCATTGAAAGGAATATTTATTGTTTATATTGTTTGATCAACTATATTGTTTGCATGCCTGTATCTGATAATCTGAGAAACTACTCTGAAGATAACAATATGTAGCATAACAACCATTGATAATTTCTTATCAGCTTGTTTTGAAATTATGCATAATTTCTATTGTTTTTCCCTTTAAAATAAAAATAG
>NDGM011122083.1:0-21131 GCA_002564305.1 Octomys mimax
GGAAAGGTCTACAGGGTGTTCAAGGTCTCAGTACTAGATCAGACTAGTTGTGATCCACCTGTTTACAGCCTCCCAAGAGCTGGGATTACAGACACACACTACCACGCCCAGTCTCAGGTGCTGTCTCAGCACACCCCGGGGGCGGGGCCGGCATGGCAGGCCCGGCCCCTGTGCCTATTTGCCGGCGCTTTGATCCGCTGAGCTATTTGGCCCACCCTACCACGCCCAGTTTTGATGATCGGCTGGGCATGGGGCCAGCAGGGCATGCAGTACTGGGGATTGGACTCGGGTCCTTGCACTTGCCAGGCAGGCGCTTAGATCTCTGAGCTATCTCTCTGGCCCAAAAATATATTTAATTTTTAAAAATTGGTGCCCCTTGGGAAATGAAGAATCACATTGTATTCAGGTCTATAATATTGTAAAGTCATGCGTATTACTCTCAAATCACATTTTGAAGCAATTACTTAAAAATAAAAAGCAAGTTGCACATACTGACCATTTACACTAATATGAACTCTAGATTACATGGTGTTTAATAAATTTATCTCTATTCCTGAATTCATATAGGTCTGTAGTGAGTGGTAATTTGAATTGTAGAAAAGAATTACCATCCCATCTCCTACCAACTACTAGCCATTAGGGTAGGTAATTTCCAAATTTAATTTCAATTAGTTCATATAGATCACATTTTTATTAAACAGATTAACTAGAAATAAGAAAATCTAAAACTTTCTTGATTATTGAATAACTTTAAGGACATCTGAGAAGAAGACTGTCCATGTAATAGTGTTAAATACAAATCAGGGAGATTCCTTATTGTATACCTAGTGTGTTCTTAATTTTTTTTAATGAACAATCAAATATACCTAGATAAAACATTTGAATGAAAATATAACAAATTTATAATGGGTATAAGTGACAACATGAATTTAAGGTTTTAAATTTTTTCCATGTATTTTACATTTTTTAAATGATTAGCAAAGGGGCCAGGGAGACAGCGCAGCAGCATAAGCACCCGCCTCGCAGGCAGAAGGGCCTGACTCCGTAGAGTAAGTGCTTCCCTGGCAAGCGCAAGGGCCTGGGTTCAATCCCTGGTTTAAAAAAAAAAAAAAAAAAATTAGCAAGAACTCTAAATATTTTAACAGAGTAATCACTGTTGACTCTAAACTTACTTGCTAAAGAATAGGTAATAGAAAGTCATAGCCCAAATGTCATTTTTTAGAATTAAAACTATATCTATCCCTGTACCCTAAAAATTATTTTCCAGAATTTATGAATTATATGTGTCACAATTAATTTTATTGCTACAATTGAATACTTCAGAAAAGATCGAACTTAGTTTTCAGTTTATAAGTTAATGTGTTCATATTCTCTTAACCACTAAAGAAACTTTTTAAAAATTCATTTCCATCTTTCAGTGTTGTATCAACTCAATGAAAAATATCTCTGGAAATTTCCGTTTTACTGGATCCCAAGCAAAGCAAGCATCCCTCGGATGAAATGTTCTCTCTCATTCAAGCAAAGCTGCATCTTTAAAGGGTAATTTAAAAATGGATAAAGTGAATGCACTGTTGATTTGAATTTAAAAAGCAAAAATGAATCTTGTGTCACTCTTGAATATAGTCACAAAGAGAAATGTGTTGACCCTTGATATGAAGCATCCTCGGGTCAAAGTAACCAAATACTTAATTTTTTCTGTGACCAGCTGATAACTTCAGCAGTTTTGCTGTTTTCTCCACTATTTTGAGAATCAAACAAACAAAGTACAGAATGCAAACTAATTTATGAGATCTTTACAGCAGCGATCCCCTCCCTACAGATCCTAGTGGCTTTAAACTCTGTGCTGGTGTCCTCCTGCCAGGTCAGGGAGAGCACCGCCCCTTAGGGCCTGGGCTAAGTCACTTGACCTCTGCAGTGGTCCTCAGCATGCTGAGGGACCAAACCCGGTGCCATTCCAAGAACTTGAGCCGGCCCAGGGCACCAGCAGTCCTCTCCTCCTCCCCACCGCGCCTGGCAAATTGTAAAGGAAATTTATCTGGGGTTTTGCGCCAGGACCAAAAATTGATGATCATGCCCTTCATTTAAGGTGCTACTTAAAAGCTTTTATGCAATGTTTCTTCTGCATTTGTTTCAAAATTCTGCCAGTTTTTTTTAATATCAAAATTTTTCTCTTCTGATGTTAAAAAAATAGACTCAAATACAATCAAATTTATCTAAGTATGATCAGAAACTTAAGGAATTTAAGCCCCAAGCTACCTTGGGAGTTTTGGTATGACAGTCCTCTTGTATCACATATGTTTGAAAGCCTGGCTCTTTCCTTTCTCAGAATTTGCCAGAATCTTCTAAATCTCCTTTAACAACGTTTTATGTATAAAGTCAATTCTTGCCTACAAATTACAGTGTAATTTGTAGTTATTTAACATTTCTTCAATTTGAAAAAGAACCAATGATAATAATCATATATTTGAACACTTGACAAATAATATTCCATGGGATGGATAGATGTTTTGTGATTCATATGCATGAAGGACAGACATCTGCACTGAATATGAACCGATTTGTTTTTGGAGTCCAGCTGCCCTTGGCAGAAGATTTTCCAAGCTGGTCCAAAGTGACAGTACTCAGGGATGACTGATAAGCGAGCATGCTCTGAAGCTAAGAATGTGTCAGGCTCAGATAAAGTTGATGGTAAATCACTGTTTTCTCAAGAACATCTGTTACTACAACGGCAAGTTGTTTTTTAAATGTGGGCTAACAATACAGCTCCACACTACAAGTACCAGTCTGGCAAGCTCAAGGTTCCGAGTTCGATTCCCAGTATCAAAAAATAAAAACATAAAAGAACATCTGTCAGTTTTTCACTCTTGGGGTAACAATGCAAACTGTCCTTACCAGGTGTGGTTACCGGGAGGTTAATTCCTTTTGCAGATATCTTGATCCAGGTTGTAATATCATACTCTTTACAGTTGAATCTCAGCTTTTGCCTGAGCATCATGATGTGATTAGCAGTCTAATCACCTTGCCCTAGTAATAGTCTTCTGTATTCCTTTGAAAGTCTTTAAATATAAGTGTGAGAGCATAATTGAGTTTGTACATTTCCTTATCATCTGACCTTATACACTGTGCATTTCCACCGAGTCAATGACTGTTAGAAAACACTAGGGAAAATAAAAATATTAAAAGCAAGAAAAAAAAAAAAAAAGAACAAACACCTGATCCAACTGGTCAACCTACTTTTCTAAGTCACCAGCCAAATTATTTTGAGGCATAAGTTGGGGTTTTTTGTTTTGTTTTGTTTTGCTTTTAGTGTTGGTTTGTTTTTTTTTTTGTTTTTTTTTCCAGGTATTCGATTGTGTTGAAACTTCACAGAGATTGCATCAAAAGAGAGGGCTTTATGTTCTCACAAACACCAGGGCTTCTCCCTTAGCAAGTTGGGAATAAATTTCTGAAAAGAGGAAGCTCTTTAGTAACTTAAATTAAAATGTGCTGATACAGTTAAGAAATGTGATCCAAAGTCTCCACTTTCAATAAAGCCACATTTACCAGGAAGCATAAAGCTTCATTATCAGGTCAAAACCATGGGAGGAAATTGGTTATGTGATCATTTCGTGTTTTTTCTGGAATAACAGAATAACATTTAGAATTATTTCTCTTATGAAATGACAGATTCCTTGTTTAAATTCTAATGTGAATAAACCTCCAGGCTTCTTGGAATCAGTTCTGTATTCTCATGGCACTCATCTCTGAGTTAAGAACAAGAAACTTCCAGAATCTTCTAAGTCCTCCCAGAGTACAGATGATGCGTCCAACTGTGAGGACCAAAAAGAACAGGACCCAGTGGCCCTGTGTCTACTCCAAACCCACTCTGTCCCAGGCAGTTTCAATAACAGACACGGTCTCTTGTCCTAAGTATGGGGAGAGGAAGGGAGCCATAGAGGGCTACGGAGATGGCACAATGTCCTCTGAGGCTCAAGGCAAGCTCTTAGCTGTAAACAATACAACAATCTAAAGTTAACCCTATTCCGAGACAGTGACATAAAGTAAACATCCCATTCCAGAAGGGAAATAGAAAGGAATTGGACTAAAGTGAGTCCAAAATCCAGAAAGGAGTATATTAAATGCATATGTGGCATCCAGGGCACATGATAGAGTGATTTGAGTTGCCAAGGGCTTGGGCAGACCCACAACTATGGCTTTTTTTTTTTGTAGCTATATATAAGACCTATTTCTTACACTGATTCTACTCACTGCCTGTGCCCTTCCTCGGCTGATGTTTCGTGTAACTGACATCCTCCTCTTCCAGAGGTCTTCTCTGCATTTTTAGCTTCACCTTTAGAACTGCACATATCATCCTTTCATAGGCTCCTGGCAGAGATTCTGACCTTGTCATACAGATTTGCCCAGCCTCCCAGACTTTCCTTTGAAATTCAGGTGGGAACCTTCATGACCCCAAAACCTTTGCATTCACATGTATGAAAAACCAATCTCCTATGGAGGATGCCCAAGTCTACTAGCAGCTTGAACAGTAGCCAGTCCACTTTGGACTGCTGAGTACCTGGACAGCTGAACACAGTGGAACTGAGTCCCAGGGAACTAGTTCCCTAACAACCCTTCTTGACCATGGCGCCAGGGACTCTCTTCTGAGATGCAAATTTTGCATTCGTAAACCCCTAACCCATACTCGGGGGCAGTTTTTATGATTCCTGAGAGGCCCTCAAATAATCTTTCTTTCTGTCTCTGTAAAAAATACTTGGCTTGTTTTTCTTCTTAATGGTAACAGTCTCTCCAGAAACTGCACCTTCTTTGGTTGCCGGGTAAATCCATTTTATGTGAAAGTTAAGGTTTTCAAACCTTTCCGGTCCACTTATTCTCCCATTTCTCAATATAAATTAGGCAAAAAGCAGCCAACACTAGTCATGACACTGCATGAACTTTGAGCTGACTTGAAATTCGTTTTGCCTGGTCAACTAGTCTTCCACATTTAAATGCGACCTCACACAAAGTCTTAAAGTATGACAAAGATGCAGGCAAAATTTGGAGCCACAGTGTTATATATGTTTCCTCAAATCCAATTTCCAACAGAACTCCCTATTCTCAATTGAAGCTGCATGAACCTGGCCTTTACTGTCTACATTTCTATCTGCGTTCTGGTCTTCTTTGCTGCTGGGGATGTGAACCGAGGTCCTCATATGTGCTAGATGAGTGCTCTGCTGCAGAGCCCCCACCTTAGCTCTACATTCTGATCTTCTGAGCTCTAACCAAAACTACCCCTCGAGCTCTACTTACAACATTCTGGGGTTTTTCTGCCTCACTTCTCCAAACATTTACAAACTTCTCCCACAAACTTTTACCAAAAGCTCCCCAAACATCTAGTCATATGTAGTCCCTGCAGCCTCTCCACTTCTTTGGTACCTGTTTTCTATTCTGATCTTATTTTCATTAAGACAAAATACCCAACATATACTACTTCTGGGCGAAAAGGTTTGTTTTGGCTTCAGTCAATGATTGGTGGGCTCCCAGGGAGTCCTAACACCGTGGTGGAAGGGTACAGCAGAGCCAAGCTACTCAGTTCCTGTCAGCTGGGAAGCAGAGCACTCTCGCATTAGTGAGAGCTGTGCCTTCTGCTGGCATGCCCTCTGTGACCAGCCTCTCATGGAGCCCTCCTTCCTTAAAGCCTATCCAACCACAAACTTCAGCAGATTAATCCATGGACTATAACACCCCATGATCCAATCACATCTTCAAGGCTCTCTTATTCTAATTAGGTTGACAAAGTTAATGGTTAAAAAACAGGTATGAAGAGCCATCTTATTTTTCACTTCAAGTTTTGGTTTCCAAACAAAATGGGGTTGTATACATTGTTTTTAGATTTGCTGATAATCTAATGACTAAATGAAATATGTTGCAAACATGAGTTACAGAGACTTCCAGTAAGGCATCTGAAGAGACCATTGCCTTGAGCAAAATAGGCATATCCTGTGGCATGTACAAGAAGAGATAAAACTCACAAAGTAGTTCTACAAAGCACTCCCATTCACAGTCTGACATAATTTTGATTTTATACATGCCATCACTTAACCATCACCAGATGTATTCAACATAAAGCAGTGGATCATTGGACAGCACTAATCTTAGTAATTTGTAAAAGTCAAGGAACAATTCATGGAAGAAGCCAGGTTACTTCACTTTCAAGCAAGCTCTTCTCTCTAGCGATTGTACTTTACACTGCTAGAGAGAATGGCATGGATCCTTCTGAGTCAGATGGTCTTCTAGTCTCTCAGGGCTTCTGCTACACTTTGGGTTCTTCATATGTCCCTTCCTGTATTATAGATACTTTATAATTTTTGCAGCACTCACAGGCAAACATGCCTATGTTGATTTTTGTCCTTTTTAGAAGCTGGAAATGTTTATTTTTAATCTTCTGAGTGTGATGCATGATGACACTTCTGCAGGGAGGAATCTTTCTTTTGGAATTAGCACTCTACTTTCAGCTTCCAAATCTATTTCTTCTCTCTTTCTGTTCAAGGATAACAAGAAGTTATCCTTATCTTGAAAGGGAAGAAACTTAATAACAGGGTACACCATCAATCAGGCATTGTCAACAAATTCATCTCTTTTAGTTTTATCTGTTAATCATTATGACCATTAAAAGTCAGATGGGAAACAATTCAAACTGAGCTGGCATTTGAGTTCAAGTTTACAAGCTCCTAGATCCTGTCCATTCAACTGCCATGTCTGAACCATTTCTATATAAAGACAGGGGATCTGTGCTTACACTGGTTGTATATGACATTGGGTGTTGCTTTCTGAGCTCTTATAGAGGTTATCAAAATGAATAAAAAGTAGATGAAATGATTGATTTGTACATGTTGTAAAAGCCACGTACCAGTATCTGGTCTTGTGAACACAGTGTATGGCATGGTGACTATAACTAGTAATAATGATATATATATATATGCTAAAGCCTTAAAGACATAAACTAGTAATAATGATATGTATATATATGCTAAAGCCTTAAAGACATAAATGCTTGAAGAGAGAGATATGTTTACCTTGGATAATTTTTTTCTTTTTTCTTTTAGTGGAACCAGGGATTGTACTCAGGCCCTCGTGCTTGCCAGGGAAGCGCTTATTCCACTGATCCATCTCCCTGGCCCCACCATGGATAATTTTTATGTTTTATGTAACATTTATAAAATAAACTTAATAAATCATCTTTAAAAACAAGAACAGGTAGGGAAGTCTTGGCATGTTAAACAATGATGCTCATGTCAGGCCATAGATTTCCTTGGAATGATTATTCTTAAGCTTCCTTAAACCACAGTTCCAATCCTATTAGTGATCTGTAGAGTAAAGTATTTATTTGGGCACTATAAAATGCTTTTACTTTACATGGTGGATACTGTGTTTATCAAATGGACATGAAGTACTTAGAAATCTAAATAATCAAATATCCTGGCTAAAAATTATTTCACTACCAAACCCATGGACAGATAGTGTAACCAGGCAACAATTGACTCTCTCAGTACTCAATCTAGTTTAAGGTCTAATTTAACCTGAATATCAAATTATATCCCCCAAAATTAGCTTTTCTTTTTCTTTCTGAGTTTAAAGTACTAGATTACAGTGTTTTTCTAAATTGTGTACTTTAGCTAGATATTCAGGATAAACTAGACCCACAGGAATATCTGAGCCTTGATCCTCAGTGACATAATCAGGTGGCTATTGTTCTCAGGGGTTGCTCATTTCTGCACACGGGCTAGTATATAAAGAAGGACTTTAGAATTAGAGAGTAGGAATCTCTGTGCTGGATCTCTAGACTTTTAATCAGCCAACTGTCATCTTGGGTGATGTCACAGAGGATTTGATCCCTGACTTTCTAGCAGTTAAACCACAGTTCCTAGTATCTGTCCTCTTTTACATCTCACATCACACTTGAATCTCCTCTTATCTCTTATTACCAGAGGGGGTAGAAATACGCAAGTTCTGGGAAGCACCATCAATGTCATAAGATATCCTTGTCCCTGTGATTTATGACACAGCATACTACTTCCTGACATAAGAAAGTTTGAAGACAAAAATACTTTAGATAAGGTTGAGGGATTGGGATTAGATTCAACTATTATGTTTTGGCTACTTCTTTAGAATTCAGATGGAGAAGCATTTGGTTATAAAGCAGTGGCATAGATTTGATTGCTTCTCTTCAAAATGTGGCTGGTGGAACCACATGAATAATCCTGAATCGCTAACATGTCAAGCAGCAGCCAGCACTAACAAGTTTGCGCCAAATGTGTGAATATCAAGCTGTCACAGGTCCCTGGTGTCACACTGAGGAGAATGAAATTTGGACTGTGGGTCAGCAGATATTTGTCAAACTGGTGAAGAGTTTACATACACACTCATGGAGAGGTTGATATCTACCCCACCACACCCTTCTAGTTGGAGAATGTTCCAAAGAAACTGGTGCAATATTGAGTTCAGAACAGAGAGGAAGCTACAGAAATGAAAGGAAGTGCACCACCCTTGGAAAGCAGCACAGAGTAGCTGGAATGTGGAGCCCATGCCCTGCCCAATTTCAATCTCCTCTTAGCAGTGAGTTTGTTATATGCTGGACCTACATCAGCCTGCTGGGACATCACTTGAGAAGGCAGGGCAGAGTAGTCAGCACTCCCTTTTGAACAATATGATGTTGCTAAAAGAAACTTAGCACTGACCACAGCACATGCCCCAGAGGCCCTGGACTGACTAAAATATGGGAGTATAGTACCACTTCTGTGTTTAACTAGTTTGGGGGAAGCTCCATGCCCAATCTGGTCTCCAGCTTCCTCAGACAGTGAGAGCTAAATGTGTTCCAAGGAGCAGCCCAGATCCAACCCTTGTGAACCATGAATGACACATTGAAGAGTCGCTCTGGGTGCACGAATGTCCATGCTGCTGACAGGAATAGGAAGATTTTCCTCAGGTTCCTTCTGCTTCTGTGTTACTCTGAACCCCAGCAGGCACAGCAGCACGTGAGCTTATCTCATAGGAAAACATTAAGGTGATCTGGGAAAAGACACCTTACCTTTCTTATCTGCCTTCCTGTGGGAGTCAAGTTGGTCTTGCTTCCACCTGATAAGCCATAAAGGATCCATTTCAGGGGCCAATCAGAATGGATACTACAAGGGAGCTCGGATTAAGACCTAGGATACAGAGGCACTGGGCGCTCTGAGGGGAAGAAACCAGAGTAGGAAATGCTCATTTGTGGGCCAAGAACTGTCCTGCCCAATGAGATATGGCACAGATATTTTTTGAAGCATGTGCTTGGTGTAAGCAATGCTTGGATCTTACACCTCATCCAAAACAACTTTGTTACCCTCGTACAATGTGACTTTCCTTTGAGAGGAGGTCCCTCCTGATTGTTCTGAGGTATTGCTCAAAGGTAGCTATTCTTGACCTCATTTTATTCTCTTGAGTTTTACCTTTTTGCCATATTACATAAAACCCATAGATAGTTTTGCATGGCTTTCATGACTATGGAAGATAGTTTCATCATGGTGCATAGGAACATATGAGACAATACTTCCATGGTCTGATGCAATAGCGGGTACTTTCTATAGGTCAGTAGTTTGCTTAAATTTCACAGATTAATCAGTGTTATCAATTGGTATAGTTATATCTTGGACATTATCATACTATGCTGGAAAACACAGCAACCTGTTGTAGGAAAAATGTTTTATTTAAATCTTTTACTGTTGTTTCTTCTATCAGTGTTATTCAGAAAGAAAGATGTATTTTTCTGAAGTTTGAGGGCAATGAAGAGGTGATTCCCTAAGTATCCCATTTGGTCTTAAAAGGCTCATTGTAGCAACTGAGTCATAAAAGGAAAGCCTGGGGCTCGTTGAACAGGGTGCAGTTAAATTTCAGATAAGATCTCCTGAAGCACTCTTTGAGGTTGTTAACCCTGTGCCCTCTCAAAATTGCAAAAGCAGAAGGAAAAACCCCAGTAACTTTTCTAGGTCACGATGGGTGTGAGTGGCCCACTATCATGTGGGGTGACTTTTCACTTAGATGACCCTAAATAATAATGGTGTATGATACATTTTTAAAAAGCTAGAAAAAAAATGATTTTCTAGGTTTATCAGAAAGGACTGATACATTTTTGAGAAATTTAAATATAACCTGATTTAAATTATATATATATATATATATATATATATATATATATACTTGATATTCCATTAATAAGTACAACCTTTATATTTTGTATTTTTTGAATTTTAAAAAATAAGTAGAAACACAGAGAAAAAAAACTTTTTTTTTTTTTTGTATTTTAGGGAAAGGTCCACAGGATGTTTAGGGTCTCACTACTAGATTGGACTTGTAGTGATCCACCTGTTTACTGCCTACCAAGAGCTGGGATAACAGATGTGTGCCCCCACACCCAGTCTCAATTGCTGTCTCAGCGTGCCCCGGGGCAAGGCTGGCACAGCAGACCTGGGGATCAAACCCCTGGCCCCTGAGCCTGCTTGCAGGCACTTTAATCTGCTGAGCTATTTGGCCAGCCCAAAACTTTTAATATGATCACACAGAAACAATTAGTGATTACAGTGTAGTGTTACCTACACTCTGACAGATGAAATCCTGGGGAGCTTTTCAAATTATTGTGTATAAACATTTCATACTCTGCCTTTATCACTTAGAATGACATCAGGAATACTTTCCAGCTCTGTGGTTCTTCCTTTGCAGTGCTCTGAAGTTGTGCAAGATTCCAAGGCTCACCAGCCACTGGGTCTGATGGCTTAGGGGTCCGTGGATTGTTTGTTATAATCTTTATTCATGGTCAGTGGGACAACACACAGGGCAGAGAGCCTAGTTGTTCATTCACTTTGAATCTTTATGCAGCCCCATCCTCTCCCTTCTCAGCTGGTTAGGATCACTCACGAGGCAGCCTTCCCCCACTGCTGATCCTCCCTCCCCTGCTGGTGTCCCAGCTCCTCTGTAGGACCCAGCTGTCCTCAGCACCTTTGTGAGACCCAAACTAAGGGGGCTGGGTCTTTTCCCTCTACAGAAGGCCACAGCTCTTGTTATGCAGCCTCATACACAGATGCCTCTAATTGTCACTCATCTCCAGAACCCTCCAGACTTCAAGGTGGCCAGCACTTTGGGCTCCTGCCATGGCCACATGGAACAGATGGCTCAAAAACTATGTGACCTTCAGAACCAAAATTATTCAATGTCTAACCCTCACAGAAAACAAAATACACCAACTCCTATGTTAGAGAAATTGAAAATAAGGTTAAAAAGACTATTTAATCTTGATTTTACTTTTAGTGCTCTTCATCTCTTTCTGTAAATGCTTAGAAATAGTGTGTGTTATGCTAAAAAAAAATTTATGGAAAAATACCTATTGCTGCTAATCTCCTTAAGGACAGTGAACCTTCACACTGGACACATTTGTCCCATGGCTCTTGCCGCTCTCTAAAGCAGTTGTGGAAGTCCTCTTTTGGGAGTGTCTTTAGTTGTGCTGCTATGGCTGCCTTGATGCCTGCCTGCATCCGTTAAAAACATTTACCTGTAACCATTATTATGTCTTTGAGGCAGGCTCAGGAGTCACATGGTGCCTGAGTCAGCAACTAATGTAGGTGAAGACACCTGTAATGTTTTCAGGAACCCGCCTTTCTGCAGAAAGATCTTTGGTGGCAGCATTTATTGAGTTTTGATCATACTTTGTAAAAAGATACATGCCTTGTAACAGTACATGTACAGTGGACACAATGCTCATGAATTAATTAGGAGATGGCCATGTGCTTTGGCTTTGGAGAGACCAAAGGGCCATTTGCTATTTCTATCTAGGAACTGGACATGGTACTAGGTAAACTACTTGGTGGAAATGGGATCAGCTTTTAATTGTCCAGAGCGTGGGCCAGCCTCTGGAGAAGTATAGCTCTTTAGTCCTGCCACGCAGAGTAAAGATCTTGGAGAGACTAGGCATATTGGGAAGTCGGAGTCGGCCTCTGTGGATGCCCAGGGGCTAAACAACGATTTCTGGACGTTTAACAACCTCATGTGCACTAGATGCTTCGGGCTGAAAAAAAACAAACAAACTGAGTTTTAAGGATTATTTCAAGGATAGCATTATTTTAAATAATTTCATTTTCTCATATGTAATAAAATCCTATATGACCAGTATAATGATGACTCAATTATTGAATAATAGGCATGGGCCAAGCCTATGCTAGAATTTTGTTCATATTACTTGAGTTACTCATTTCAGTATTTCCTTTGCAGTCTTATTAGTGTGTTCCTCCACTTTGAGTGAGGAAACGACAGAAATATTTGTGAAATAGTGTTTCTTTAGTCATAGAGTTAATAGGAGAGGTCTAGATGTACAACAGAGAGTCACTGAATACTACCTGGGAATTAAGTGAAAAATTTCAGTCATACTTAAACTTCTTGCAACAATATGTTTAATGACCACGTGCTATTTTGTTGTGTTAAAACCACGTAGATAAGGTGTCCCTGTCCCTTCTGTCTCTCACTTGAGTGTATCACAAGCTCTCCACTACAGGGTTCAGTACAGCAACCTAGGTGCCTCCACCTCCCACAGTGACCCTGTGGCAGCCTCCCTGGTGGAGCTCCGAACCGCTCCTTGAAGGATTCAGTGGGAGGGAGGGTTTGGTAAAGCCCATGGCATAGACACAGTGAGATGCTGAGTCCATCTTTTTATGTCCTTCTTTCTGGAAAGGACTAGTACTGTATTCTCTGGCTGGCTTTGCCCTCTCTATGTACTCTCTTGAGACTCCTCCAGAGGCTCCCGTATTCCCACGACAGTCACTAGGAGCCAGCGTCATCTTGGTTGTGGTGTAAGACCCAGTGTCCTTTTCTTCCGCCCCTGGGAAGGTGCCCTAAGGTCCCCTGTGCACCCTGGTCTGGCTCCATAGCATCTCTGTGCTTCATGGTGCAGTCTGGCCTTGAGAGGGCAGAAATGGAGCATGTGCTCCAATGATCGCAGGGCCTGCAGGGACCCTGCACATGTGGCTGCTATGTGCTGCAATGCCCATATTAATAAATGCTTCGCATAAGAGAAATTTCTGAAGTCTGAAATTTTTCCTTATTAATTTTTCCCATGTTTGAAGGTAGAATTTAAAAATGGGAGAGATGAATTTTTATATTTTTAACATCTTGTCCTCCTAGTCCCTGAAACTACTCAACCATCCAACTCCTAATCACAGAATACACATAAAATCATTGGCTGTAGTTGTTTTTATTTTGTTGATCTGTGAGTACTGTTACCTTTGCGTTTTCTGTAGATGCAGTCATCAGGTATTAACTTCCAATTAACTGTCTGATCCTCATTTTCAGGATTCTTGGTTCTTTTTTTTTTTTTTTTGCAGGGGCCAAGTTCTGAAGCACAAGGTCTTCAGGTCCTGTCCCTGGAGCAGAGCTTGTTCTGTCCCAGCCCTGAGCCCTGAGTGTAGACTGGCTGCATCCTATTTATCATGAGGCACAGGATTTCTGCTTTGGTACCTAAGTTGACTGATAGATGTGTGCTCACAAGGATTCTTTAGGATGGCTCAGGATGCTAATGAAAGTTGTACAGCTACTATGAAGATCATCTATATTACTATGAAAGATCATAACTATGAAAGGCTTCTGAAAACTTCCAATGCTTATAAGTGAAATGGGAATATTACCATAGCAGGCCATCTCTTTGCACCGTGTACTCCTCTTGCTTAGCATGGAGTCCTCACCTATCCATTCAATTAACAGAGATCTTTGTGCAGTTAGCTGACATGCAGCTGGATTGCCCTGGGAGCCCTCCCCCTGGTGTTTTCAGAGTTCTGCAGAGGCTAATTTAGGAGGAAATACTGCCAAGTCATCCATACTTTGTGTCATAACTTCTGTGTGTCTTCCTGGGAAGGCAGAATCCCAGTCTCCCTGCAGAAGGGCTGCAGGGAGGGAGCCCAAGTTGCACCCTCCTGAGCAGTGATGTGGTGACTGCCTGGAAGGATGTGGTGGGCGCAGACCGGGAGCTGTTCTTGTGGAGGTTGTTCTGGCAGCTCGAACACTGTGCGAGTCCCAGTAGGTGCAATAATATGTGGCCTCGTCTTCTTTCTTTAAGAAATTTATTTTTAAGTTTGATGTGGAAGTGTCAAAATTTTTATTTGTCTCAAGTTTCTTGTTCACTCCTCCTAAAGGGCGCTGATTATAGGCTGTCCGGACATACATTAGGTGCTCAAATCCTTGGTTTAGTTTTTGTCGGTACCAGTGTATATCTACATTTTTAAAGTTGTTGATGGACGCCTTACAAGGTATTTGGACACTCTCGTCTCTTGCTTTGGAAATTGATATTTTGGGTTGCTCCAGCTGCCCCAGTCCAACTGCAAGCAGAGAAGAGAAATCCTCATAAACAAATAATACATGAATAAGTAACAGGAGAGCACGGCTTCATTCTCTCCTGTAGAAGGAAATGATTGGAAATGACTCACAAGCCCAGAGGGAGGAGAGGAGGACTGCGTTCAGGAGCAGCATCCCGTGTGCCAGGCTGGGTCCCAGGGAGCAGGTGAGACGGTGAGGGCCCTGTGAGCTGGGGCCTCAGGTCAGTGGAAGGAGGGCAGGGCTGTCCTGGGCTTATGAGGAAGTGGAAGATCAGGTGATTTCCTGGGGTTCTTCATGATCCTCTGAGCAGTCTGGTGTTTCCTGGCCCATAGGAGCTGGCAGATCCAAAAGCACATTAACTAGGGAGAGAGCCATGGTTTCCTTGGGTCCATCTGCGTTGGGCAGGGAGGTTTTCTTACCCACTCAGTAATTTCCTCTGTGATTTTGTACTGTAGAAATATTGCTGTAGAAATCTTAAAACCCAGTTTTTGTATTCTGTCCCTGTGGCTATCTTTGTGTTTTTCTCTGGTCTCAAGACTCAGGCATTTAGATGACTGAAATTTATTTTTGGACAGCACAACAAAGTAAAACAGTTGACAGAAATTTGTAGTATTTAATTATAGCAATGCATATAAACAGTGCATTCTTTTAAAATCGTAAACTCTCAGGGTATTCAAAGTGATCCAAGGGTATAACTGAAATGCCATGAGCCTTTTGTTGAACCAGGTCAGGGACCAACGTTCAATTTATATCTGAATGGGTTTATGGGTAGGGATTTGCGGCAATCCACCGAGGCACTGAAAACAAAATACAACTAGCAAACCACGTGGCAGAGAATGGCGGCTGACTGGCTTTGAACTCCATCTTGTCCTTTCCAGCACTTCCACCCTGAGTATTTCACCTTTACTAGAAATGTCTAGGAAAACAAGTCGTGGACTTCATCCTCTCTCTCGGATATGCAGACAGGGGCAGCATGTCCAGAGTCTCAGGAGCCACCCAAGCCCATAGGAACTGGTGTCAAGTTAGTCATTTGCAAGGACAATGCTGACTTCTTTTTTATTGATCTATTTATTTGTTCCAGGGTCTCACTATGCAGTTCGGACTTGTAGTGTTCCTGCTGCCTCCGCCTCCTCAATGCTTTGATTATAGGTCTGTACTACCACATCCATTTTTGAGGCCTGCACTGGTGGGCCTGGGGTTCTAGGGTCAGCATGGCATGCTGGACCAGGAATTGAACTTGGGTCCTTGAGCTTGCCAGGCAGGAGCTTAGAGGCTGACCTACCTCCCCTGCACTCAGTGCTGACTTTGCAGGAGTGCTGTTGATAGCCACTGAACCTCCTCTCTTATGGAGGTGTCAGCCTGAGGAAGACAGGAAGTGCAGCAGATCGGGGCTGAGGCCCAGCAGGGAGCAGGGCTGGACAAGGCAGCTTCCTTGGGAAGCATGAGGTCACAGCTACAATAAATGATGCAAATGTTCATTATCTTGGCTCTGACACAGTGAATTCCCACAGGCCAGTATTGGGCCAGTAGGTCTGCATTTCCATAGAATTTTATATTAAGAACAAAAGGGGAAGAGCCAGATTTTTATATACTCCATGCTTGCAATTCTTTACCTATAAGGGACTTCGAATAGAGGTTATTTTTCTCCCAGTTAAATATCAGATCACTGAAATCCTCAGTTGGAGTAAGTCAATACCTAAGTGTATTTGTTCTTTGGTGAATATGTGTACTTTCTTCTTATTGCTGTAGTACTAAGTCTTTTCATTAATTTCAACTATATTTATCCAATTTATACTAGGAAAAGAAAAACAACTTCAGCAAAGTCAAGTCATCAAGAAATAAAATATTCATTGTTTAAACATCCTGCCACCAATCTGAGAAGTGGGTGAACAAATTTACATTTCTGAGTAAGGAGCTGATGAAAAGTCATAGCCAGGAAGTCCTACCAGCCCAGGCCATGTGTCTGGGAAGAAAGCTAAGGAATGGAAAGTTCCCAGCCATGACAGGCTGGGGACCTCCTTGATGTCAGCAGAGAGATGGGTGTCTCAGCCCTGTGCCCACAGAAGTCCTTCTGAGGGTACAGATTGCTCAGCAACACCCACATCTAAATGTCACTACAGTCATCAGTTCCTTTGCCACAGTGTGAAAGTAACTAACATAGGTGATTATTGTAATGGTGCTTAAAACTCTAGAAAGATTTTGTTGTACTATTATCATTTACTTGGCTTCAAGGGAACGCTGGCTCATGCTACTCAGTCTTGTGCTTCCTCTTCTCTGTCCCATGTGATTGGAAAGGCAGAGAACATGCTTGGAGGAGGAGACATAGAGTGGCTACTCTTATTTTGATAGGTCCGTCAGGATTTCAAGCTTTATGTCTCACCTTAGATTGATGAAACTGAAAGCAAATGGCAAACTTCTTCTCAGTGGGATGCAAATCTGGTGCCAATCTTCCCCCTTGGACTCTTTCGTTTCATTACCCACCTAAGCCATGCTCTATTTTTATGGTAGCAGGAGGAAAATTCCATTCCCTTTTGGTGTTGCTCTATTGGTGATCCTGAAAAATTAATGTGAAGCCTGACCTGGATGGTTTTACATTAGGATCTGGGCAGGGCCTCCACCTGCTAGATTAGTCAACTGTACCTGTCTGGGGTGGTCTCTACTCAGTAATGAAGATGGTATGGCAAGCTCACAAAGCTTAGTCACTTTATTTTTGTAGGAATTTTAAATCACTTGCTATTGTTGTCTGTCTGTCTGTCTTTTTGGTGAAGGTGTGGAGAAATTGTAACCCCTGTGCATTGCAGGCGAGAATGTAGCATGGTGTGCTACCTGGAGAGAGGACTTCTGTGTCTCCTCAAACATTAAGCATAGAATTACCATACCTCCTAGCATTTGCAGCTCTGGGCACATATCCCTCAGTAGTGAAAGCAGGAATACAAGCAGATACGTCTACACCCTGCTCACAGACATCAGCATTATGATGAAAGAGCCACCTGTGGAACAAGGCCAACGTCCATCAGCAAGTGACTGGAGAAACACAGTGTGGTAAATGCATCCAGTGGGATACTACTCATCCCTGAAAAGGAAGTGAGGTTCTGGCACATTCTGTAATGTATGTGGACCTTATATACATTATACTAAGCAAAACAAGGCAGGCTAAAAGCATAGTTATTTATGATTCTACTTTGATGAGGTACTAGTATAGTCAGATTAAAATAGCAGCTACCAGAGAAGGAGGAGGTTCTGGAGGTGGATGTTGATAACTTTTGCACTTGATGCCACTGAGTGGCACACTTGCAACGGTCAATAGATTACATTTATGTAAATGTACTTTCACAATAAAAAATACTTTCAAAGTTGCTCATATTTAATATATGCCACGCTCTGCTCTTGGGATGTTTTGGGCATTGTCTCAGTTACTCCTTTCACGACTCTGCTGTGTGAGACTTTCATTATCCCCAGTGTGGACATGAGGAGGCAGAGGCAGAGAGAACAGGAGCCCTCACCCAGCACTTCACAGGATCAGTGTGGAGCTCTGACTGGAGCCTGGCTCCGGTGCGACAGCCCCGTCACAGCAGCTGGGGTCTCAAAGGGTTTGCCAGTATTCCTGAAAATGCACAATGGATCATGTCGTCCACCTCCCAAAGGCCTCCTGTGTCATGAAGGACTCAGAAATAAACACAGCCTCAGCCTGGCGGAACGTGCCTCTGTGACCCTGCTCGCCATTTGTCCACCTCCTCATGGTAGCCCTCTTGTGCTGTATTCTTAGTTTCTCTGACAAGGCTGTGCCCCAAGCCTTCCGCTGCTTTGCATTCAGCCGTTTCTGTTCTGAACATCCCGTCCCTGTCTCATGTTCCGAAGGCTGCTGTCCCACACCCTGTCTATGCACGTGACCCTCTTGGCTGTCTTGTTCAGGCTGCCCTTGCATGGAGAGATGAATGCGGCTCCCTCTGAGTGTCAGAGTGGTGTCCCCACTAAATCACCAGTGCACACACTTAAACTGACATAGAGGTCATTGTTTTCCCAGTTTTTTTGTAGCAACAAATTATTAGAAATATACCCAAAATGTATTAGAGGGAACTAATGAAATACTGTCTTTTATGTTCACCAGGAAAATATCTTGTATGTGTTCAAGTGTGTCCATAACACTGACTTTAAATGTGCTCTAGGATTTATAAATGAAAAGAGTCCCAAACGATGTGTATCTAATGCTATCTTTGTATAAGAAAGAGAAATGGGAATATCTATATCTATATCTGCATCTGTATTTGCAGAAATTGAAACTAGAGTGTTTTAATTTTTAAAAAAGATTTATTTATTTATTTATTTATTTGGTACAAGGTCACACTATGCAGCTCAGACTCATAGTGAGCCTCCTGTCTCAGCCTCCACAGTGCTGGGATTATAGGTGTGAACCACCATGCCTGGTTTTGGTGGTCAGCTTAGAGCAGGGCCAGCATGGTATGCAGTACCAGGGATCGAGCCTGGGTCCTTGCACTTGCCAGGAAGGTGTGTAGACTGCTGAACTATCTTCCTAGCCCTAGAGTGTTTTAATTTTTAAATTTTTAAATCAGGTCAGCATATCACTTAACAATTTCAGAAAGTCCATGCTGTGCATGTTAAGTTTCAAGCCTATGTCCTGATTAGTTTCCAATTACTTAAATAATTTATGTATATTTTGAGCTACCTACGGCTCTGTGATAGGCCATTCCCCTTTCTCATTGGACATCTGGGTTCACTTGCAGCTGGTCTGTGTACCACTACAGTGAATGAATATTCTTGACATCATTTTACAAAATACACTTTGTTTCCTGAGTAAGCGGATGGCTGAGATGCTGAGAGCCCCATCCATGTGGAGCATGTCCCACGTCTGGGCGGTGTGCTCTGCCTCTGATGGCTCCTGGTGCCTTCCCATCCGAGACAGCCATGCTGGAAGTCACATGCTAGTTCAATCACTTGTTGGTCTCAACCTTGATAGAAATAAAGAGTTGTTAAAGTCTCTACAGGTGGCCTGTGCCAAGGTCTGGCCTAGTGACACCCGAGGGATCCTAGACGGAGAGGAAGAGCCATCAGTGCAGTAGAGAGTACTAGGTCTTAAGTTCAACAGAACTGCATGGACTCTGGGGGTTTTGACATTTAACATGTGTAACAGTGTGGCCAACTTGTATGGCGTGCCCATGCTCACCACACGGACTTAATCTGTGATCAACTTTGAACATATTTAACACTAGGGCTTAACAGCGATTAACATGGGGTCTCTGAGACCTGCTTGTCATGGTGACATGAACACGGTGTCTGTACTGTGCAGCTGAGACCATTAGAAATGATATAGTGCTCTGAGTGCTAAAGCTCTAAGTGTAGATATCAGTCAAACAAAACACAAAAGCAAGCAAATAAATGGCCTGCGAGAATACAATGCAAACCATGATCTCAATCACATAAGTTCTCCCGGCTCATAAAATTGTTGGATTTCTAGCCCTTGGGCTGAATTACGTTACCTTGGTGTAGTCTCTTTGGTGATGTCTAATAATCAGAATTTCTAATTGGTGATTACATAGGGTTTTGATTGATATAGTATTAAAAATCAATTAGTATTAATTGCCTCTTACACAAACACACACACACACACACACACACACACACTAAACTTAAAGAAAAGGAAGTCTATTTGGAAAATAATTGCAAGGTAGTGAAGAAAGTTTATGAATGAGAATGTGTTGAAAATTGTTGCATAGAAACTTGCCTTTTTTAATAATTCAGAAACATGCAGTTTGATAATTATATATATATATGAATTGTATGGAGTATTTTATCTCTGTAAGGACTGAGACATGAATGACTTCATGTGGAATTGTGTAAATCTTTGCTTCAGGCTAGAAATGCAGCTGGCTGTTCTCATATTTATTCCATCCAAAAACATACCACAGACTTGAGTCATAGAAGTCTTCTCGTTGATGGGGGAACAGTGTGTAAAAGTTTCCCCAGTTCAAGGCATTGTCCACAGCCTTGTGACCATAGGAACAGCAGCGGTACCAGAGAGCAAGCACACATAGGTCGGGCAGGCTAGGAGGCCGTGCTGCTCACCAGAACTGCATCTGATGAGGAAGGAAAATTTCCTGGACAGTAAAACGTTTTGCTCACTACAGGAACAGGTAATGCAAAGGACAAGAGCAGAACTCTGAAGCCAAGCAACTCAGGATCAGTCTCAGCTCTGTTTCTTATTAGCTGTATAACTTGAGGAAATTCCTCAATTCAATTTCTCCTTTTATAGACTAGAGACAACTATATACAACTCAGAGTGTGCTTGTGAGAATTAAATGACTCAAAGTGCACCTAAACCCACACTTGGCACAGAAAATGCTACACAAAGGATTGCTGTTATTAATTCATTAGACTCAACCTCGGGATATGTTACTTTGTCTAGGAAGCTGAAAATATTTAATTTGGATACATTTTTCTAAAACTGGATAGATTTAAGCAGATGGGAATAAATATAGAAAATAAAATATGCTGTGTTGTTTTGTTAAAAAATAGGAGGCTAGGGAGATAGCTTGGCAGTCTAAGTTACTGCCTGGCAAGCACAAGGACCTGGGTTTGATATGAGGCACCACATGCTGTGCCAGCCCCAGAACCAGGAGTACACCTTGCCAGCCACAAAAACTAAGTGTGGTGTGACATGCCTGTAATCCCAGTGCTGGGGAGGCTGAGACAAGAGGATCACTGAGTCAGAGCTGTAGAGCAAGAACTTTTACCAAATAAATAAATAAATAAAT
>NDGM011122095.1:0-11241 GCA_002564305.1 Octomys mimax
ACCACAGCAACCTGAGCCTGACTGCTTGGTTGAAGCAGCCACTTAAAGAACTGAGCTAGGGGCAGGCCCCCAACCACATAGTTTTCTGGCAAACTTTATCACATGAGTTGCTTTGGGTTTACCTTTGCCTTTAGTTTATCTTTACCTCTTTTCTTTACCTTGCATCTACTTTAACATCAAGATATTATTTGCAATTACAGCTCTTTTGGTGTATTGGATTTGCCCAGTATCTCTTCCCTCAGTCTGCATCTAAGAATGTGTTGCATTCATTGATAGCGTCTTAGGGAAACAAACCACTTGCATTTGTGATTCTTTCATTACTCGTGTTTCAGTCAACAATTAGTTGTACTTTCTAAAGTAAAGTCTACCTGTGATGGTTTGTGTCTAATTGTCCCCCAAAGCCTCATGCAAGCTTCTGGAGTTTATGATCAATTCTCCAATACTGGGGTTGTGGTGTGAGTGCTACACCCATCCTGTGGTGAGTAATCTGCATACAACTTTAGGAACGGAAAGAGACTTGCTAGGTTCCTTGGCTTTTTGCTGTTTTCTGTCCCCAGGAATGGCTGCTCTACACAATGTGCCACCCTACCTTGGAGCCAGCCAAGTATGGACTGACACCTCCACTAGATGTGAGCTAAATAAACCTTTCCTTCCTTAATTTTGGGTGTTGGGTATTTTGTCCCAGTAACAAGAGAAAATTAACTGAGATACTACTGTGATACAGAATTTCATAGTTCTGTAGAATGTGATAAATTTGATAGCCTTTTGGCTGTTAAGAAATAATTCAATCATTAGTTCCTCCTTTACTCCTTGGTCAATTCCATGACAACCTGAAAGTAAATTTCATATTTTAAACCAAAATTTGGATTTAAACAAATATCTTGGATAAAGTCATTAGTATTTTTCAGATTTCACAATAAACATGTATCATCTTACCAGTATGATAGATTTTGAAAAATTAAATCACTATTTTCTACTCTTTGTCTAGGGGTATTCCCCAAATCACAGACTACTTTTATGCTAGCTAAAAAGCATAAATGTATAAGAATGAGTTTGTGACATTTTCAGTTTGCTTTTTCATGGAGAAAAATGTTATCTTTTTCCTATAAACTTGAAAGCTATAATTTTCAAGAAGCTTAATCACATTTTAAGTTAAAGGTATGCCTTTTTACAACTTTTGACCTTTCTAATAGTCAAGACGAAATAGGTAATTGATGCTTATTCTTTAATGGCTTTAAAGAAATGAGTAAAAGTGACCTTTTGATAGCTGCTGTCCTCTGCCAAGGTGCCAGCACTGCAGTAGACATCCTAGAATTTACTAAGGGGAGCCCAGGTGTACGAGTGTGTACCAGGGTCTGTGTTCTTCAAATATCCATAATGAAATTGAAACAGTAACTCAACACAGAATTCCTGCCAGCAGGCCCAGGAGAAGCCATGTTCAGCTTTTTATAGTTCATCTTTCGGTGTTAGACATTTACCCTGCATTTTTTTTAAGGTAGGCACAGCACTGTATCCAATCTGGCAATACACTGGCTAACAATTGAGTAATATAATCAATTCTATATTGTTCTCAGTTTATATAATCACTTTTGCACCCACGATCCCACTCACCTCTTTTAGCCTGGTCGATATTAATAGAAGCAACATTTTTCATGTTGAAAAACAGCAGAAGCTAATTTAATATAAAGATAGATTTCAAGCAAAAGTCTTATGTTTGCACATTTTGTTTTCTTTTCATTGGAACATAAATCTTTACAAAATATGTAGTGACCCTGCAAATTATCACATAAAGTAGTTCTCCAAGGAAAAGGATGAACTTTCACAAATCTGACATATTTGGGTGGGATTACAAAATTACATTACAGTTCATTGCACTCACATTCTTTGTTGAAACCATACCTAGACTATAATGAATGAACAGTCGAATGTACTAGAGTGACCAGTGAGATCATTCATTCCTCAAGTGTAACTTTATTATTATTGCTATCATTATTTATTTTAGGGAAGGGTCTATAGGGTGGTCAGGGTCGCACTACTAGATCAGACTCATAGTGATCTGCCTGCTTACAGCCTCCCAAGAGCTGGGATTACAGGTGCATGCCACCACTCCCAGTCTCCACTGCTGTCTCAGCGTGCCCTGGGGGATGGGGCCAGCATGGCAGGCTGTGGATCAAACCCTGGGGCCACTGTGCCTGCTTGCAGGTGCTTTAATCTGCTGAGGTATTTGGCCAGCCCTTTAATTCCACTTTTAATGAAAACAAATAAAACTGAAAGACATTGTAGAAAACTAAAGCAACACAACTCTTATATGAGTGCCACAGAAATCAATAGTATTTCCTTGTTTCTGAAGAAAAAAACCTAGACAGTTTAAATTTGAAAAGTGTGTACTTAATCTATATTTCATATATAATGGTGCTTAAGAGTTACATTTATCACAGAAAATATGACAATGAAATAGTTTCAGAAAAGTTAAAAATTGTCACTTCTGTGTATGAGTGGAAAAGCCTTTAAGAGATTTACCGCAATGAAACATTCCAAATTTAGGTGCATGGCTGAGAGTGCTGTTGAAAAGAGAAATTCAGATTCAGTAAATTAATATATAATCGGAGAGAGAAGATAGGACATTAAAGTCTTAATCCAAGGTGTCACCAGAAACAAGTAGCTGATAGGCTTAACTGAAAATGATCTCCATTGAGGAGAGGTTGTCTGACTTATTAGCAAATGAGAAGAGCAGCCATATTCTCAGTGTCTAGAAGACTTCAAAATACAAAAGCAATCACTGAATTCACTAAAAACCCAGAATTTAAAAGTTGGTGACTTGAATAATTTTTTAAAATTGATAGATTTCTGACAAGAACTGTGAACATCAGTACTGACAGAATGTTAGCATGCTCACAAACTTTAAAAAGGACTGAGAGTGCTAGGTGTGGTGACACACACCTATAAGCCCAGTGCTTGGGAGCCTGAGGCAAGAGGATTCTTAAGAGTCTGAGGCCAACCTGGGATACATAGTGACTTTCAGAAGAGATGAACTACATAGGAAAACCCTGTCTCATTAAACAAACAAATAACACTGACAGAAACAAGACAACAACAACAAAAAATGTACAGCAAGAACAGTATAGAAACTAAAAGTCAACAACGGATTAAAAGGACACCTTCTTAAAATAAAAAAATATTTAAAAAGATACAGAAAGAAGCACATAACTTTTCAAAGCATATACAGCAGTTAAATACATTGAAATATTACACACTCACACACGTATACATGTGAACACACACAGACATTATGATTCAAAATACTAATACTGAATGTTAATTTAAAAATTGCACAAACCACTCCAAAATAAATTTCAGATGATAAAACATCTTACACTTTCAATGATCTGCCTTAATCCTAATACCTCATCACATATAGGATATTTTAGTGAACAACATCAAAGGCATAGTTGCCCCCAACTTTTTTAACTTTATTTTTAATCTTTTATTTCATCATTTATTTGGTACACGTTCTCACTATGCAACTTAGACTCATGGTTATCCTCCTGGCTCACCCTCCCCAAAGCTGATATTACAGGTGTGCACCACCACATTCAGTTTTGGTGTCCCGCAGGACACGCCCAGGGTTCCAGGACCAGCACAGCATGTGTTACCAGGGATTGAACCCCGGGTCTTTGAACTTTCCAGGCAGGAGCTTAGACCACCTAGCTGTCTCCCCAGCCCTGCCCAAACCTTTAAGAAAATTATAAAATAGAGTTTTGCAATATTACCAAAAAAGAAAATTTCACTGTGCATGTATTTTATGTGCATTTCCTTTGTTGGCTATAGATGGTGGTTATGCTAATTACATTTTGTTTCTTTCATCGCTTCTATTCTAGTTGCTGATTTTGCTATGATCTTCCACTAATGTGCCAGACTTTTGTCAAAACTGTGGATTATCAGGACTTGGTTTACCGTGCCTTGGACAAGTGAGGATTGCCATAGCTATAAGCAGAACAGTATGGAGATGGGCTGCCTTGAGGCCAGAGACTTGTGTGATGAAGCATATGAGAAAGAGTTTTATTTCTTCATATATTGTAGCTGTCAATCCTCAGTTAAAGGAATAAGTAGCAACAATTGTCATTCTTAGGTTGTCTCTGAACTCCTGTTTTACTTGTGTGCAGATGCTGTTTTAATTTGATATGATGCCATTTAAAGCTCGGTATTATTTCTTCTGCCAGTTTGTTCTGTTCAGAAAGTGTTTACATTCACGTATGTCTTCAAGAATTTTGCCTATTTTATCTTCCATCAGAGCAAGAGTTTATTACACCAAAATATTTGCATAATTTCATTCTGAACTTAGTTATTACATAATGAGATAGATATTGGTTAATAATAATGTGAGTTTGAAATATTATGGAAACTTTGTATTTCTCTTAGATATTTCTAATTGCACCTCCAGATATTTGTAAGTTTAATGTTGGTCTTTTATTTTATGTAGCAAACAGATATTGGTGCAATATGAAAGAACTGACTCAGCTCCATTATATATTTTTATGCATGTTGTCTATATAGCTATATTTTCATTTTCCTATTTACTTCAACTTGAAGAATCCATTTCGGTTAATATAAAGATTTTAAATTACGCAGGTAATGCTTTGTCTAGGTCATGTTCCTTGTATTCAGGTTTGTCAAACTCAACTCACTGCTATATTTAGTCTAACATATGACCATTCAATTTCTAAACAAAGGTACTGGTGGTCATAACACTACATAGGATATCTTTGTGATGAGAGAATGAAAGAAATCAACAATATTTGTAAGCAAGATAGATGATTTTGGCAGTTTTCAGCATTTCATGGAAACGCGCTACACTCATAAACACATTAACATGTTTTGTTTTCCCTAAAAATCAATCTGTTCCTATCAAGTTGAAAATCATCTGTTGAGTGAAAATAATATTTCAATATGAAGTGCCTCTTGCATCTTATTGTGGATGTTATGTAACATTGTTGTAGATCAGATGTGGGCAAACATTTCCTTCACAGAAAGTACCTCTGCGTTGCAGTTATTAACTCTGAGGCAATAGGAAAAATTAGCTGTAGTCAACACATATATTTCTACACTAAAAGAAGAGTTAGATATTGGTTGCCTGTTGTATTTTAGTGGGCTTTGCTTTATAATAAGCTGCAAGAAAAACTCACACAAATAACACTAATGAAATAAAAAAATATAATAAAGTTCAAAACTGTATCAATATTTATTTGATGAAATTATAATAATAATAATAATAATAATATATGTTTCTAGGTCAAAGAACACACCTAGAAAAACCAATAAGATAAGCTGTCCCAAGAAAATTTAAAGTAGAAGTTTCATTATTTTTTGTTACACATCTTTTATGATTCCAGGAGGCAGCTCCCCAACCAGGAGTGTTTACAACTGTAGAAAACTCAGGGTTTGGGAGATATGGGTCAAACCAATTAGCAGGAGGAGACAAAGCAGGTAATGTAGGGATGACTAGGCAGAATGGGGTAAAGCAGTTTGCCGGATAGATTGAATCAAATTCTGCTTCTCTAAGTTAAGTTTATTGTTCTAAATCATCCAGTCAAGGTTAGGCTGAATTCTGCTGTCCTAAGTTAGGTTTTATCTCTTAGAAATAAGGTAGTCTGTCTGAAAGGATTCTGCCTTCTTTCCTCCTTAATACATAAATAAATGTATTAAGATACTGATGGAATGTATAATATACCCTAAGGATATGAACAATTGAAGTTATTTTATATAACACGTACATATATAACAGTTGTGTTAATGAAACAGGACTCAAGTGTCATAATCAAAACCTCTTTGATCTTTTACAATTACCATTGCTTTATCTTGGTTCTGTTGTAATGATTCTTTGCTGTTCATTGCTGAAGATTAGAGTCAACTTTATACTCTTTGTCACTTGTTGTTAAGAAAATGAACTCATTTAGCAAATAATATATGTAGTCCACATATTCATGAAACCTCTACACTTTTGAGTTGGAGCATCCACCCTTGATGGCTTGAACTAGAACTAGAAGTAGATCTTCTGCAGTGATAGAGGAGACATTATTTCAAAATCTAGTTCCCAATCCATTGTTTCCTGATGTCTAAGCCATTCTGGTATGGAGACAGGAAAAAAAAAAGACCACAATATTGTCTACTTAAATAATATGCTTATAATATTAAGTTATTTGTATAGGAGAAGTATTACATGATAAATCTTTTGTATTTTTCCAGTGAGGCCCTGTATGGGAGCATAAAAGATGTCTAACACTTCAGCCGAAAATTTCAAACCTAGAGTTACTTTGAAGTGTAGGAAAGAATGCTGACTAAATTATGATTCCTGATCTCTTAAGCCAATCCCCTTGACAATACAGATTGATTTTCATTTTTATATCAGGCAGGGTTTTATTAGAGGTACAGATATAACACAAGATGTACAAATGTATAAGAAATTCCAAGATTGGCTTACGACAGTCAGCCACAAAGTTCGATGAAGAAGTGTGCAGAGGGTGTCTGCACACTGGAGACTGAAGGATTCAGTTCAAGGGCTGGAGCTCACTGCAGTGCTCCCTATGAGTCCACATCAGGAGGCCGATAGGTCTACACTGGAAGGCTGATGAGTCTATACCAGAAAGCTGAAGACCCCAAGACAGAAACCAAGAGTCTGAGCTAGAGCCAGGAGATGAAGTCCAAGCTGAAGGGAAAACGGCTCCCTCCAAGGAAGACTGAGACCCTACTACCTTCATAATTTTCCTTTAAGTGATAAGTCACTCTAGGGTGGGGCCTCCACACCCTAGAATGTGGAAATGCTGAGCCACTTACTTAATCTATTAACTTCTCAAGTTGACACAATCAACCAACCACTACAGTTCTACTGAGTTACAGTCCCCAAAACATCTAGATGAAAAGCATGTGCCAGATATTTCACCATTAAGGAACTCCTCAAGCTCTGGGGAATGACTCTCTTTCCCTTAGAAGAAATTTGAGAGACCAGACCTATTCCATCATAGCCACATCCTCCTAGCTGGAGAACGGAACCAGCCAGACTTCTTAACTTTGGCATATTGGATTGTCTAGACATAAATGAAAAGACAATGTCCATTTTCTACCCCTCCAACTCTGTCAAAAACATTTATGAAGTGCTGTGAATGGAAGTGTGTGTCCTTACATCATAATTACTTTCCCTTGGAGTAAGGAGATGCATTAAAAACTTTGAGAAGATTAAAATGCTCTTTTTACATGAATTTCAACTCATAATCTTTATGAGTAAATATCTAAGAGCTGGGCAATTAGCTCAATTATATGGTTTAACTCTTCTACCATGACTTATTCTTATTGTGGAGTATGACAGTTATTGCTTTATAAGAGAAATAGGCTGAATCTTAAAGGGAAATACTGTTTCTCTGCACAGATGAATTTTAAGATATCTACAACATTTTAAATATGTATAAGATATGTACACCACTATGTACATCACAATGAGCTGCTATATATGATAGCAATGATCCATTTAAAATGAAATTGGATGGCCAGCCAAATATCTCTGTGGATTAGAGCACTTGCAATTAGGTGCAGAAGGCAGTGGTTCAATCCCGGGGCTCTGCCCCAGGGCACACTGAGATGGCAATTCAGAAAGGGCTTGGTGGCACGCACCTATAATCCCAGCACTTGGGAGGCTTTAAACAGGAGAATCACTATGAGTCCAATCTTTTAGCGAGACCTGGAACACCCTGTAGACTCTTCCCTACAATACAAAAACAAACAAACAAATAAATAAATAAATAAAATTGGAAAACAATTGAGATGTCATGTAGTTGCGCAAACAATGTTTAATATAACTGGGAATTTGATTCACAGATCCCAAAGTCTTATTTTTATATATCTCCCGTTGAAGGCTAGCGTATTTTACCTCTTGGCATGTTCAATAAGGCATTTCAGATAGATGGCCATTCTCTCCTTTTCTATAAGTTATATTTCTTTAACATCATGTCCTTGTGCTCCTAATATATCATGATATTTATTTATTTATTTATTTATTTATTTTTCTGTGTTGTGTACAGGGTCTCACTATACATCTCAGACTCTAATGATCCTCCTGTTTTCAGCCTCCCCAGCCCTGGGGTTACAGGCACGCACCACCACACCTGGTCTCAGTGGCAGCCTCAGTGCTACTGGGACCCAGGTTGCTGTGGCCTGTTGAACAGAGAATTTAACCCTAGTTCCAGTGTTTGCCTAAGCAGGCACTTAATCCACTGAGCTAGCTCCCTGGCCATATCACGATATTCTTGACTTCCTCTTTGCCAGACCTGCAGTTCTTCCTCATTCATCTATGTTTAAATTAATGGACTTCATTAATTTTCCCTCTTGTACACTTCTTCCTTTGTGTGTCCATTTTCTCATCTAGCTAATTCACTGATCATCTATATACTGAGGCATGCATAATTATAATTTTAGGTAAAGCATTGCCTTTTGTAGATCTGCTTGTGCCAAATGCCTTCCTATGATTTGTTAGTGTTCTAAAATTCATCACATCATTGAAGCCAGGACTTACGCTTTCAGATCCCAGACCTCTCTTTTTCTTCCTAACTTTATCCAGGCAATACAGTGTAGTCCAGTAATACGTAAGAACCAAATCTAATTTTACATATGATCTTCCCCAAATTCTTCACACTTTCCTAATGGTAGAAAAGCTCACATAATGGCTTTGACTGTAGGTCCATTTCTTCTTTTGAAATTTTCCGATCATGCTGTCATACAACAGTGCTCATTCAATCATAGCATTATTTTTCTTATCGGTTCACCGTCATCCATTCATTAAATGCAGGCCTGTTGTATGTTAGATACGAAGCATCTTCCAAACACTCATCTTTTGAATGGTTTGTTCCTGAGGCAGTATGGCCCTAATGTGGACCTAGGTGGAGGAATCCAGTCTCAGAAAGCAAGACTCTGAAGAGTGGATCTCTTTTTTGGTGCTTTCCCTTTTCATCTGCTGCCTGGATTTTGGCTTTCCGCCACCTCATCTTCCAGCCTCGGTATTACCCAACAAGGAGCTGAAACCTCTGAAAACCTAAACCAAAAGAAACCTTTTCACACTACACCTAGCTTCTGAGTGATTGTGTTCACAACATCTCCTAAAAGCGTTTAAATGATTTTTACCATAATTGTCATTCTGTATGTTCCACTAAGATAGAGATTCTTACTCATTCTTCATGGTTTGAAACTGTTACGACTTGTGTCTATGTATTCCCCTATCTCCAAGCCTCATGCATTCATAGGTGGGGATTTTTCAGAGATGGCTGAATTTTGGGTGGGATTCTGGTTTTAAGGGTGTGTAATTAATCACTTAGTAGACCAGTGGTTTGGTATAGTTTCGGGCAGCATGGAGGGTGTCCAACCTGGGTGTCAGTGCTACCCACTGTCGGGGCAGACAGCTTGCATAAGATACAAACAATAGCAAGAGTTCACTGCTTGTTGCTCAGCACTTGCTGCTTTGGTTCTTCACCAACTTGTGCCTTATGCCTGCCATGAAGTATTTTTTTTCCTCTCTGATGCCCCTCCGCCTGCCCCCTGCCTTGGAACCAGTCAACCACAAACTGAAGCCTTAACTACTGAGCTAAGCAAACCTTTCCGCCCGTAACTCAGGGTGTCAATTATTTAGTCTGACCAAGGACACAAATAACTAACATTCAAACCTGATACCTCACTGACGTATAACAGGAGACCACTTTTGAGTGAATGAGTGAACATGCGTTTCTACAGCATATGGTTAAACTTACGGATAATATGGATAAGTTATACTTTTTAAACTTTATTTTCAAGACAAATTACATAAAATCGATAACCAGTGACTTTTTAAAAATGAGGGAAGTTATTTTTTTTGTTGTTGAAAAATTAAAATGCTGTATACTCAGGCTACCTAGGAAAGAAAAAGCAAATATTAACACCATATAACTAAATAATAAATGATTATATAAATGTCAATGTATTTAAGATATAAGAAACCACAAAGCACCTATTTTTTAGATGTTTGTTAACTTAGTGATCACATTTATTGAAACAGGGAATCTTTGAAAAAATACTTTTTCAAAGTGCATTTTGTGTGTATGTAAAAGCAATAAAGCAACTTAATACTAATGTAAGTTATAAATAGGGATAAGTACCTTGGTAGAAAATATTAATAAATATGCAAATAAACATTGCCTTTGGTAACAGTATTTATAAACTTATTCCATTTTATCATTTTTTCTTTGTTCAAGGATTATCATAGTACTAAAAACATATTTCAAAGATGCACCCTTACGTAGTTTTTATTACATACGTTTTATGTGTTATGTTCTGATATCAAGCATGCAGCCCCATGTAGATGTTTTACTAAAATATTTTATGGGCCAGCCAGATACCTCGGTGGATTAAAGTGCCTGCTGAGGCAGATGCAGGGGCCAGGGTTTGATCTCTGTCTGCTGTGCTGGCCCCGCCCCTGGGGCGTGCCGAGATAGTGATTGAGACTGGGCGTGGTGGCACTGGCGCCTGTAATCCCAGGGCTTGGGAAGCTGAAAACAGGAAAATCACTATGAGTCCCATCTGTGTAGTGAAGCCCTGTAGACTCTGTACTAAAGAAATAAAAATAAAATAAAATAAAATATTTTATTAAGGTAAAAAAATACTTTTCTATACTTACGAAAAGAATTTTAGCATAAATAGACTTAAAATTATCATGTGTTTCTCTTCAGCACTGAGATGCTCATATTGTTTCCCTTAAGAAATCAAATTAGTCAATTATATTTTGCAGTACTCTAGTAATAAACCACCCTTGCATTTCTAGACCATATTCAACTTTGTTACATCATGAACATGCATGTACAGTGTGCCATTACTTATGGTGACTTATTTGTGTATAAATATGTATGTTACTCATGAATAATCACATTTTGTTTCAGATATAATACATTTGTATAGATGTTATAAGTGTATGTATATATACATATATGAAAATCATAAACACATGTCTGATTTATATGTTCTAATAGTCTCTGTATAACTTGCGAATACAGTGCTTAAAAATGTTTGTTACAAAGCAAAAGGTGGAGGAATATTTTCTCAAACTCCATTAGCACAGTTGTGATGCCTAAATTATATTACACTTATGAAATTTTATGTATTTTCCTTCAGACTTCATGAAGTTTATGAAGATCAAAATTATGATTTCCTTGAATTCTTTTTTTTTTTTTTTTT
>NDGM011122103.1:0-12910 GCA_002564305.1 Octomys mimax
CTTCTCCTGGTTACCAGTGCTACAAAAGACAAAAATCTCATCCAAACAGGTGATAAAACCAGGTGACAAACCCTTACCAAATTAGACTCACCTGTAGAAGTACACTATCCACCTATATTTTCCATCAAAAGCTTTTGTTTGTTTTAGTCTTTGAATCTTTGAAGCCCACTTGGTCATAATATGCTATGAACTTTGTGTTTTTCACACCATGATATCGTATGTTTGTCTGGCACTATGCTAGCGCTAGTTTATAAGATGAAGAGGAGGACACAGAGAGAACCAGTGCCTTCAGGACACATGAAGCTGCTGGGTAGGAATGGGGAGGGGAGGAAAAATATTCAGTTCCATGGGGTCACTCATCACCAGCCCCACTTGCTTCTGACTGGTCATATTCACCCTGCTTTTCGTCGCTGTCAAGGTCACTCACCACTGGCTTTGCTTTTCCTCGATTTGGCCTTTTCTTGCCTTTTCCTTTGTCCCGGCCTTTCTCATCTCTCTTATTGAGCTTGATTTTCACCTCAACAGATTTTGCCTCAGACTCCTCTTCCTCTTCCTCATTGCTTTCCTCCTCACTTTCCTACTCTTTGGCAATTTTCTGCCATGCACTCTTAAACGCCGACTGTAAGATGATGGAGTCTTCAGAGATCTGGGATCCCTCCAAGTGGAACGTCTGAACATTGTGACACAGAAGCATGACATCTTTCTCCAGGTCCCCCAGGCTCCAGTACGTATGATTATGAATTCTTTCCTTTATTTTCTTTGAAATCCACTGGCATCCTAATGAATTCATAGTATCCTGGTAACACTTTCTTGGAAGGTACCTGAATGAGGACTCCACTGGGCTGCCGCCCTGAGCTATCTGTGTAGTTGGTCACAGTATCAATGATGGCGTTCATCTGTTTAGTCTGTTTGGGGGGATTTGATGACAGCTTCTCAGCTGGAGGGCGGCCTCGCCTTTTCTTAGCTTTCTCTACATCTTCCTTCACAAGGTCTTTGTCCACATTTCTCTTCTTAAGCCATACTTCCTCTTCCATTTCTTCCAAATTGCCATCTTCAGTGGCCCCATAGTTTGCCTCTAACATAGTTCCCAGACAACAGAAGGCCTCCTGGCTTGGACTATGTCCTCCCAAGTATTTTCTAAATGCTTCATGCAACCCTGCAAGGCTCCTTATTATGCATTTCTTAAAAGAATTGTTATAGTTTTATGGCCCTGAAAGTCTTTGTACTGGTCATTAAGACATTAAGTAGAGACATTACTATCTATCTAGGAAGACAGCCCAGCAGATGCAAATTTCTTACCCCCTCCTTGTTATTTGATCACTCTGATAATTTTCAGCAAAAATCTTATTAAATTATCTGGGACTTAGTCAGAATCCCTCTTTCTCCACTTAGCAATTGTCCATCTTCCCAATCCCGCCCTGCTTCTTGGCTACCAATCTCCACTTCTCAGTGCTGTATTTGAAATCCAGCCCAGCTGTTCCTTTCTTGCCTGTTTATTTATTTTTACTTTTTTTTCTTTTTTGGATAGGACTTACAGGGTCTGCAGGGTCTCACTACATAGAACAGACTCAGTGATTCTCCTGTTTTCAGCCTCCCAAGGGCTGGGATTACAGGCACGCGCCACCACACCTATTCTCAATCACCCTCTCCATGTGCCCTGGTGGCAGGCCAGCACGGCATGCAGAGGATTGAACCCCGGCCTCTGTGCTCTGCCTAAGCAGGTGCTTTAGTCTGCTGAGCTGTCTGGCTGGCTCTCCTTTCTGCATGTTTAAATGGCTTCTGAATAAATTTTGCTCTTATTGCTTTCCGTGCTGTCCTCTGTTGTAGACCACAAATCATAAACTGAGCGTCGAAATGTCTGAGGCTGGCTTTGTCCTGCTCTTCAAGCCAGATAGGAATGAGGAAATTCTGCCACTTCCTTCTGGACACAGCTGAAAGCCCTCAGGATAGCGACACTGTGGCACTCATAGGACAAAATGGGACATGCTGAAGACGATAGGGACCTGCTGAAGCTACAGTCCCCTTATCGCCCACAACTCTTCCTTGCAAGGATGCTTTGTTCTTCTTCCTAGCCCACAGTTGTCATTCCTGTTCCTGGAAGCACTCACTGGCCTTCACTGTTGTCCATGACACAGAGGTAGTCACTTGGAGCCAAGATTCTGGCTGCTTTGTGGCCCTTTGCACCCCGGCCACCCAGCTCCTTGCTGCACTGCTGTTTTGTGTCTTTCTTCTATGTCCCCTAATGCTTGGCAGGAGATCGGAGCCCACTGCAGGGGTCTCTGAGAGCCTAGCTCTGGATGGATGTTTTTAATAAAGAAGCAATGCCACACGATGGCATGTGGGCCCTCCAGGTGCATTCTCCCTCAAGCCCCATGATCCCTCAGAGAAGTAGTGATAATTGAGCTTCTGGCATCTAGAATCATGGGATTACATCACTGTTATAATGCCAAAATAGGTGCCAAAAGAATCCTGACTGGCATCTATTGTGTCACAACCCGCACTAGGCAGACCCAAAGGTGTGACTTTCACTAAGTCACCCACACTTTCTGGCTGTAGTAAATCCCCTCACATCCTCCCTCCTCCATTGTCTCGCTCCATCGGAGCATTCATCCAAGAGCAGAGATATGTGCATTCCCGATTCGCCACATTTACATCTCCACTTCCTTCTCAGGGTGCCCTCAGGACCACAAGGAGGCAAGTTGCTTGGCTTCCCCAGCAGCGGCAGTGTTAGACAAAGTTTCCCTGTTGTCCACACTCGCTCCGGCACCTTGCTGCATTGGCTAGTTGCTGCTATTGTTGGTCCTTTACTATATCATTAATCGATCCCTTTTCCCTGGAGGTTGCTTCTGTGTCTCCTTCTTGTCATCTACTTTAATCCTGAGAGAAACTTCCTGGGATCACATCTCCCCTTTAGGCTTTAGCTTTATCCTTTATTCCTTCATCTCCATTTTTATTTTATTTTATTTTTTTGCTTAGGAAGCTTATACAACTTTCTCCATTTTCCTGCCCTGCACTAATCCATAACCATTGGCTGGATGAAGGAATCAATGAAGAGAGGAACTTAGTTGTTTGCATCAGTACTTATTAAACTATCCTAGTGAGAACATGAATGCACTGTAAAGGAGTATTTTGAGAGAAACACTCATAACCGAGCACAGATTTAACATGCTAGCATAATTTTGCCCTAGCTTTGATTGTATGCTTTGTTCACCTGCATGCCAGTATTTCCTTTTTTGTCAATTTATGAAATAATTGATAAAATATGAGGCTTATGATCTACTAATAAGAAACAAGCAGCCCAGGCATCACACGAATGTAGCCCTTCCTAAGGAGTCCACACTACAGAGGCTTGTAATGTGGCTCAGGAAGAAAGTCAGGAGGAGCCTTCCCAGCCTCCATCCAGGCACCTGGGCTTGAGACATGGCAGGGTGCTCCAGAAATAATCTGTGATCTCGTAGGCTGTGACACCCACACTGTGACAAGCTATCTTTCTAATGTATATTTATTTCTTGGCTTTAGATAATTTTTCTGTGAGGTAGACTCAGATTACAGATCAGACTGTGCTGTGTTTTTCTATATTTGTCTCTGCTTTGTTTTGTTTTCTTTTTGCATCAGGGTCTTCATATACAGTTCAGGCTGGTCTTGAGCTCACTTTGTAGCCCAGGCTGGTCTCAAATTCAAAACAATTCTCCTGCCTCAGCCTCCCAAGTGCTAGGATTATAGGTGTGTGCTACCATGCTTGGCTTCCTTGTTTTTGACAAAGGGAAACTTTCACATGATGCAAAACCTATAAATTTTTTATGCATACTACTTTTATTTTGCTACATCATTCATGCCTATATCTCTAATCTATTTGTGATGTCAACTGGTTTGATCTTTTGTTTGTATTAAATCAGTCAACTCTTGGTCAAATGCATACTCACCAAAATATTTAACATTTGTAGGGCTTGACAGATTTTACCCACTGGATTGCATTTGTCTTTGGAACAGTTTTATAGAACAGTTAGGCAGGTGTTACAATGCCCTTTGAGACACTCTGCATAGGTCCTTAGAGTAAGGACCTCAGGTCTCATAGCCAGCTACAAGGGGGAGAAGGTCTGCGGCTCAGGTCAGACAAGCACATGAGGTCCAGAAGTTAAACCAGTGAACATGTGAATATGCTAGCCTTAGACTGAGCTCTTGAGGAAAGCAAAAAGTGATACATCTTTGTTAAATATTGATGCATAAATCTCTAATCCAAATAAGCATGTGCCATTTTTTTTATGTTGTTGCTATAGAGTTAGAGATAGCCTTGGATTATAGAGTAAGTACTGAGGATTGACTGCTCTTAATTTTATTTCACTTTGTTCGAAAGACTAAATCTGATTTTGAGCATAGTAATTCAATACAAAGTTGGATTTTTGTCCAGGATTAGCTCAGATTATAATGCTGGTTGCAATTGTCTAAATTTTAGGGAAGTTAATTTAGCATACAGAACTCATAAATGAGACAAGTGGTTTTAAAAGCACACAGGATTAAATGAAAATATTGGAAAATTGAAGTGTCTGAAAAACCAGGCTTTAGAGCTACCCTAATGCAAATACCCAGGCTCCTCCCTGCGCAGGGATTTCAAGAAGTTATGCTTAGCTCAGCTTCTTCTACATTGATGTTATAATCCACCAGTGGAGGGACATCTGTAGATCTGTGTTATCAGCTATGTGGTGAGTGATTCAAGTCATTTTATTCTGCGTGTGTGTGGTGTGTATGTGTGTCTCTGTGTGTGTGCAGTAGATATTGACAAACCCTACTTAAATATGTTGCAAATAGAGAACCATTTTGCTTAAATTGACTGAAGCCATCTGCAACTACTGCTGGGGAGCAGAGGGAGGCCGAGGCCCCGCTGCTCTGGGTCTGACTCACTGGATCAGTGTAAGATTCTGCCAGACTGCCTCAGTCCATTTGTTGTCGGCATAATAAAATACCCGAGGCTGTGTAATTTATAGAGAGAGGTTTACACTGGCTTATGCTCATGAAGGCCAAGGACATGGCACTGGCATCTCCTGAGCATTGAGTGATGGCCACGGTGCTGTGCCACGCATGGCAGAAAAGCAGAAAGGGGAGCAGGGTGGTGTGACAAGAGGAACACGTCTGGGACAGAACGGGGATGATGACATCGGCGCCAGCTGATGTCATAACAACCTGCCCTTGTGGTAACTGCTCTGCTCCCACCAGCCCACCCTGATCCCTCAAGGCCTAATTTAGTCTGGAGAGACTTAATCCAGTCTCTAAAAACAAAAGATTAGTCTCCTCATGATGGCAGGATGGCCACGACATACTTCCCAACACCAGCACTGGGGAGGCAAATTTCCATGTGAATCTTGGTGGGAATAAACCATAATGCAGGTAGAGCTGCTGTCCCCAAGTGTCACACCCGTTCTGCCTGAATGTGGCTCAGAGTTTCTTGAATGAGTCAAAAATTCTGCTTTCAGTCAATGGTGGGAAAACCACCAGGGTGAGGCTGTAGACCAGTGAGTGAATAAGACACCTGCGAAGTGAAATGGAAGAGGGGACAGGGGCGGAGACAGTGAGGTGGAAGGGGTAAGCCAAGGCCGAAGGAGCCGAGGAGGTAGAGGCAGTCGCGAGTACCGTTTAAGCCAGGCACTGTTTGTTGGAAAGAAGCAGAAAAACAGCACTTACAGTAATGATGCAGCACGCAAACTTAAATAAAATTAGAAGTGGAAGTTCATTTTTTACGAAAGCCCTGTGCTGTTGTTAGAGGCCATAGATCTTCTCCCCTGTCACTCTACCCTGCTCTGTTCTGTTGAGCTTCTTCACCTTGCTCATGCCTGCATATCTAACTTCATCGACTTAGTTCCCAATATTTTATTTTAATTTTACAATGTATTTAGTACAGAGTCTGCAGGGTCTCATTGTGTAGATTGGATTCGTACTGATCCTGCCAAGCGCTGGGATTACAGGCGCGCGCCACCACGCCCAGTCTCCGTCGCCATCTCAGCGCGCCCGGGGGGACCGGGACGGCATTAGTTCCCATTACTGAGCAACCATCATCATTTCCTAATTAAAGTCTTCTAAATAAAAGCTAAGCACATTCACCGCAGGCTTTCCCACTGATCACGCTCCAATTTCTGGCCCTCTTGACTGGGGGCGGGCACAAGGGAGGGCTGCATGAGGGAGCCAGGCCGCAAGCCGGCTCCGCACCAGGAGGCGGAGGCGTGAGCAGCTGTACCAGTGCAGCCTCCTGCTGAGGGAAGGTGACTTACCCACTTCCTCTGACTTCCTCATAAAGTAGTAAATGTTGCACTGCCTCCGCTTTATCACCTTCTGCTTTCTGTCCTTGACGCTGTGTTGTTTGCTTATCCAACTGAACTTTGTGTGTGTGTGTGTGTGTGTGTGTATAGGCTACTGGGAATCGAACTCAGGACCTTGCACTTGCCAGGCAGGAACTTGTGCTGCTGAGCTATCTTCCCAGCTAGGCTATCCTCTTAGAGATCCCTTTTTATTTTTCTCAGCCCCAAATTCAATCATAGTTGTTCTTGACTATTTTCAATGTCCGGCCATTGTCCCAGAAAATCTCTTCTTCTTTTGCTTGTGAAGTTCTGTAATTTCCTTCCCTGTCCAGATTTTTCTGAGTGCTTCCTGGGCTGAAGCCCCTTGTATTTTTCCCTCATCTAGCCTGTAGGCGTCTGTTACTCTTTCCTATGCACACAGCTCATTTTCTCAGGAAAATCTTACAAGAAAAGCCCTCTGCTACCTTTCTTCACCTGTCAAACTTGGGCAGTGCTCTCTGAGCCCGAGTCCAGCCTCACTGCTCCATAATCTCAATCCCTCATTTTCATCTGCTTAAGCTAAGTACATCTCTGTCTTAGTTACTTTCTGGTTGCTGGGGCAAAACACTTGACACTTCAAGTTAAAGAAGAGCTGTCAGTCCATAGTTGGCCGGCTATGAGGTACAGAGCAAAGGGACATCATGGAGGAGAAACAGTGTGTGGCAGACTTTTGAAAACAGAGAAGGCTCAGAGGAGCAGGAGGGAGACGGGCCTTCTGGGCCGCGGCTCCAGTGACCCACCTTCGTCCGCCAGACTTGCCTCCCAGTATTGTATTTAGCAACGAAATCACACCTCGTAATCCGGTCACCTCCCCTAACCCCGCCCATGAGTGTATGAAGCTTTGAGGGAGGTATATGTAGATGTCCCCCTAACAATCTCCACCAGCAGATGTATGGTAACATTTATGATCCTTCACAACCCAAATTTGTCCATTTCCTTTAAAGACCAAACTACTCCCCTATGCAGCTGAGGTTTGTTGTGAGCCTCCTGTCTCAGCCTCTCCAGGGCAGGAATTACAGCGTGTGCCACCACGCCAGAGTTCAGTGGCCAGCTTGGCACGGGGCCAGAACACCAGGCATAGAACCAGGGTCCTTGTGATCGCTTTAGATACAGACAATGACTCCGAAGTGTTTGCATGGCACAGATTCACAGGCTATCTCTGCCAATTATGAATGCAGCCCTCTTGAATAAATTCAGCTTTTGATACCTTAATTTTCTTATATGCAAAGTGGGGTAATAATTCCTCCCTCAAAAAATGCTGTGAGGTTGAGATGAATTAACACAGTAAATTGCTAACAGGGTGGCCCTTATTTAATACAAGCAAACAAAGAAATGTTAGCAGTTATTTTTATGAATAAAAAATATTTGGTCAACAATGCCTTTCATGGTGATTCTCAGCTATTTTGGCATCCAAGACTTCCCGTAGTCAAATCTCAAAATGTCTTATAAACTTGGCATCTTTTCTTCTGCCTTATTTTCAAGAAATAAGTAAATAAATAAGCAAATAAACTGAAACTACTCATTCCTCAAATGTCTCTTGAACTTTATTTTTTGCCCTAATTTATGCTCTGCCTTCCTGTTTACTGTGCTTAGTGAGAGTTTGTGAGATTGAAATGAATTAATACTAAAAATTGTCAGCATGGTGATCCTGATTCAGCACAAACGAACGAATGTTAGTAAACAAATAAATGTCATAATTCATGCTCTGCTTTCCACTTTATTGTGTTGAATGAGATTTTTGCCTTTCTCCAGAGTCAAGTTTGTTTTATTTTATACTGTTTGGTATGGGGACTCGAAGTCAGGACCTTGAGCTTTCCAGGCAGGCACTGTGCTGCTGAGCTATATGTCTGACCCTCAAGATCAAGTCTAAACATTCCAACTGGAATTCTGAAATAGCTGCAGGTGGTGATCCCAGAGGTGGGGGGCTGGTGGTGCGCTTGTCTTGCCCAGTCTGAGTTCTCCCGCTTCTGTGGAATAACACATCATACTGGTCCGCTGCACCGATAAACTGTCGCGAGTAGATTTGGTGGGGAGGAAGTCAAAAGGACAGTAAGAATCTCACTAAGATACATGAGAGGGGAGCGTAGCAGCATTTCTCCACAGCGTTGCTTCTGATCAAGTGACGTCTCATTGTAGAGAAAGGGTAGCAACGGCTTTGCACCAATGGAATTTCACGCCGCCTAAGAGCTGGGTTGACTAAACACAGAAAATTTATTTGGCACCAAGTTAGGAAGAAGAGTGTTAAGTGCATGGAGTTTTGTCTTACACAGTACAGTACATGCTTTTGAAATGGATGATTATCTGGTGCTGCCTTCTTTGTAAATAGGTCTAGCAGGAGGATTACAGCTCCTCATAGAGTCTTTGCTTCCTTCCATGGATGCTTTGAGAACTGGCGTGAGTGTCTTTGCCTTGGCAACAAATACAATTGCTTCACCGAAAGAGAACATGAGGGAAGCAACTGGCCTGCCCTTTCCGGTGGCATTTTTAGGCAGAGTTGCAGCAGAGTGCCAAGTGGTGCCCCGAAGACAGTTGCCATGCTGCTCCCTGGGCAGTGCTCCAAAATATCCTGGAAAATGTCCCAGTGTGTCAGCCCAGCGACAGCAGCTGGGAGCTGCTGCCAGGTCCTCTAAGGCCAGGTTTAGATGTAACCCTGGCATGGAGAAGTCTTTCAGAAGTCTGTGTCAGCCCTGGGATAGGTTGTAGCTGCAGTCCTGTGTTCTTTAGCGTCCTCTTTACTTCTTACTGGCCAGTGCTTCATGGCATCATCTTCTTTCATGGTTAACAACTCTTTCTGTTAAACTTTCCCTAGTCACATGAAGCTTCTGTCTCCTGTTTGGACCCGGCCTGATGACACGCGTGTGCCTTCCAGGCAGCTCTCCCCGGCCCACGGCAGCCCTCTAGAGCTCAGCCTTTACACTACCAAGTTCCATGGTTGCCATGGTTCCTGAGCATACTACATTCTAGCAGACTTCAGGCTAGCAAATTTCTTATCACCAATAATTGACATTAGCAAAATGGACAAGTGTTCTCTATAGAATGCTCTTTGGATGCCTAATTGAAGAAAAACCCCAAATAGATGCCTGGTTATGTAGTATCATAAATGTGAATAATGTAATTGTAGCCGTGAATATTTTCAGTCTGACATCAGTTGTTTGGGCCCTCGCTGGAGCCTCTCAGTTCTCTCGCTGCCCATCTCACCCCCACAGGCCCGACATGCTTCCTAGCTGCTGAGCAGGGTCAGTCTCAGGTCCACACCTATGTCTTGGCTTTACTGTCTAAGCTGTGTGGGTGTACAAAGTTCTTAGCTTCCAGGGTGCTCAGTTGTAAAAAAGGAATAACCGTGCTTCATCCACTAAGTTATCAAAGGCATAATTCCATCAATGAGCCTTTTGTGAGATATAGTCATAAAAATTATGATTATGATTTCTCTGGTATTAAAGATATTTCATATGGTTAGACGGAGAAAGAGCTAGTCTAGCGCAGTAGCATCTTTCTGGCAGAAAAAGAGATCACACAAACAGAAGTAGTGAAAAGCAGGAGGGGTACTCTCCGGCCTCCACATGACTGACACCCTACGGTGCTCCCCTCAAACCCTGAACACTCTCGTAGTGACAGTCTCATGTATTATTGAACGGAGGGCAATACTTTGAAGTAAAATGCATGGGACCTTGGTGGGAGGATGACAGAAATATGAATCCTAGCTTTCATTTGGCATGTGGGATTAGGTCCATTAGCCACCTAGTTAAGGTGCCCCTTGCCTCAAAACTAGGGATAGTACCACTAACATTTCCAAAAAGGGTTTTGGGAAAGTTAAAGGGAATGAGTTGTATAATGACTATATACTTCAATGCTTGTCACGTTGAAATCTATTGCCCAATGAGTGCTAATTCTCAGGGTTGAAATAAATCTCTTAAAAAATCATTTAATTAAATGCTTGCACAGGAAAGATGGGAAAATTGAGATCCAGAAATGCTGTTATTTATTTCCTAGAGGGAAACAAGCAATTAAGAAATGACTCAAGGAATAGGGGAAGATTATTTTAAGAGCATTTCAACTTCTTAAAGTAAATTTCCTGAGGAAATTATTTCTGTGTGATGAGATAAAACACTTGAAAAGAAATATTTTTAGCAGCATCCACATTAAAAACCACCCATTACATCAGCTCCCAGCTGAGAGACAACCATGTGACCAGGCATTTCATCACCATCATCTCATTACCGTGAGCTAAATGTTAGTCCAAGAACTGTGGAAATCATATTTCCAGTATAAATAAATTAGACACACAACATGTGTAACCAATCTTTTTAGTTTATGATAACACATGCCACCCTGTTAGTCTTTAGGGAAAATTATGCTGATAGAATAATTTAGGACTAATCTTGGGATGTCCCATTGGTCTATCCTGCACCATTTGGAGCTGTGTTTCCTACTGACTTTGAGGGAATTAAGTTTCTTTGAACCCTTAAATATCTCTGAGAGAGACTTTTTAGAAATGGTCTTAGATTTCTGGCATTCCATCTTCCCATCTGTGAGAAGGATCCTTTCTTCTGAAGTCAGGCTTGATTCTGTGAGTCGTGGAAGCACACGAATAAGCAACAGCAAGACTGTACCTGAGGAGTTCGGGGCCTTACTGCCTGCCTTAACACCCTCAAATTGGCAGCAGCGTACTCTTAGGACCAAGTCTGACCTTGCTGCGGCCGCCCACAGGGAGGCAGCCTAAGCCAGCAGATGGAGCTGCTGCACTGAGGGCAGGAGGCTGCTTCAGACCCTGCAACCAGGTGCCAGGCAGCCAGTGAGAAGCCTGTGTGCACCTCCTTCCTAGTCACAACCGCAGGAGCTCACCTAAGCAAGAACCACCCAGCTGTCAGCAGGGGCCCACCCTAGAGCTATGGTGCTTGTTGTTTTAAGCCACTGACTTTGGGAGGGGCCGGGGGGGGGGTCGTTGTTCTTCTGCAGCAACAAGTAAGCAGAAATCTCCTTTCCTTCCTTGTTTAAATATTTAGCAGAGCAGATCGCACCTGGTAGTCTGCCTACTAAGCTGCTGAGGCAGTGTTGCATGCTTGCAGCGGAAGACGTTTCGGTGCAGTTGTGACTGAACGCATTCTTTAGTTTTACCTTACACATTGCCAGCTTCAAAACAAGATTTGATGCTGTGATTAAATGATTAGTGAATAAATATGGTAAGTGAATCATCAGACATTAAGTCAGAAGCTTAACTCACTTCTTGTTTGTTTCATCCATTAAATAAGCTTTCATGCTGTTACTGATAAGTTCGTAAGTCAAATGCTTTACAATTTCTTCCTCAAAAATATATATCACAATTGTCTGTCCTGTTTTGGACTCTCTTAATCATCTTGGAATTCCCCCAGCACAGTGGGGCATCTAGTATCTCCATCCCATTGCTCATGCAGTTACTTGACCTTGTCCTTCTCTCCATACTTGTGGCCTGACCACTCCTACTCGTTATTCATGCTAAGGTCAAACATTACCCCCGCCTTGGACCCAGGGGTTAATTTATTCATCATTCATCAATCATTTACGGAGCCGCCACTCTGTGCTGAAAAGCTGCAGTCTTCCCAGGTTCCTTATCACCTTCAGCAGGTCTTCTCTTGCCCTGTGAGCAGCACAGCAGTCACCAGGCCCCAGGGCCTCCAGCTGGGCCCAGAACAGAGCGAGGAGCTTCTCCCTTTCAGCCTGACTCAGAGGGCAGGACAAGGATGACCTTGGGTGTCCCCAGACTCAGTCTGTGATTTGCGGTCCCTGACATGCTTCTCTTCTGTTCCTTCTCTAATTCTGTCAAAACCATTGCTGTCTGAGAAGTTGTTCAGTAAATCTAGGAGCAGTTCTTTTCTTTCTTTCTTTCTTTTCTTTTTTTCCCTTTCTTTCTTTCTTTTGGTGGAACCAGGGATTGAACTCAGACCCTTGTCCTTGCCAGGGAAGCACTTATTCTACTGAGCCAGCTCCCCAGCCCCTAGGAGCAATTCTTAACATCTCTATCTCCTTTAGAACTCTTTGTCTAATCCACGGTAAAGAATGGCATCTAGAATTGTACCCTAGTCACTTTTAGAAGTAGAAGAGACTGAGGCAGAATTCAATTCAGTTTGACCTCCGCCTGAAGTATTTACATAGAAGCAGCCTGGCCTAGATTACCCCGTCCCTCACTCCTTCCCCTGCCCTGTCAGAACTTCACTAACATATAGGAGCTAAGGAAAAGACAGGACCTATGTAGGGAAATAAGATACAGACTATTTGCCCATGCTTAGCTATAATCCTCTGGCCAAGACCTCACATCTGTACCATATAGGGGCACTACATTCCTGCCCGGTTGCCATGGCAACAAAGAAACTATAAAAGCAGGTAAGGAACAAAGAACTGGGCTTTTTGTGTTTTCCCAGATGGGAATGGGAGCATATGGGTCACTGGCTAGTTAATAAAGGTTCTGTAATTCCTTTTAATTTGGTCTCCAGTGGGCGATATATCCTATCCTGGCCATTACACCACCACTGAATCTGAATAGTGGCTGTCTCGGTTACTCTTCTCTCATTGCTGGGACAAATACCCAACACTCAAAATGAAGGAAGGAA
>NDGM011122129.1:4500-17998 GCA_002564305.1 Octomys mimax
GGGGAGCGGGGATGAGTAACTGTGCAAATCATTGTCACCAGTGTTAACAGTCTCGTCCTTTCTCTGATCGTTTGCATGGAAGCGGTAGTAAATGGCGAAGTGTTTCGGGTGTTGTGTTGGCCTCTCCACTCCTCTCACCACAGGGCACTATAATTGAAAAAGAGCTGGAGAAAAGACAGCTGTCAGGAAGAAAAGCAAAATATTTATATTATTCATTCATTGGGTAAATCAGCCAAAGAAAAAATGAGCATTTGCTGTTTCCATACTACGTTTACACCTCCAATAAAATATTTAAGAATACAGAGAAAGAGGCTTATGAGGAGTTATTTTTTTAATTGAGGCTTTTGAAAACAAGTTCAAAGCACGTATAGTAAAGCATGGAGAACAAAAAAAGCGAGGATCAAAGATGCATCCAGGAATACCTTAATCTGAATCCTATTGTGGGATTTAAAATGTGTGCAGAGGAAATAATTTGAGTCCCAGCAAAAAGAGCCTGGCCAGGCGGGGCTGGGGGCTGGTTTATCTGTGCTCTTCTGTAAGGCTGGTCTGCCCCATTGACCGGGCTCTAATATGGTAGGTGTTAGGCCTCCTGCTACCTCCGCCCGGGAGTTTCTTTCCTCCTGGGAAGCTCTGTGCTGTCTGCTGACTTCCCAGGGCTACGCTGTTTGTCTCTGCCTTTTAGCTCAGCCTCAACCTACCCTTTCTCTTAGGGAGGTCCCCCCCCCAACTGGTACCTAGTCAGCACTACTGAGAACGAATGGATAGAACACTCTCTCAGCCTCACATCTTTGCTGTGTTCAAAATTAAATACACCAGTCTTTAAGAGATGACTGCCTGTTATCATGAGAGAAAATGATCAAGTTCTAGCCTCTTAATAAGATGGTGTTGTTGTCGCCCTAGGCTCTAATTCCAGGAGCTTCACTTATTAGCAGATACCCAGGAGCCCGTCTCAGCTAGACAGGTCTCTCTAATAGTCTTAGATTCTAGGCAAGCTGCGTAGACTCATTTCCAGCGTGACGCACAGCAGGATTGGTGTCCATGTTAAGACTGACAGTAAGGCTGGCATTGTGACACACAGCTGCAATCTGGAGGCTACCCAGGGGGCTGAGAAGGAGGCCAGCCTGTGCAACTCAGCGAGAGCCTGCACAAAATATGAAATAAAATAAAATGGGCTGGGGGTGGACCTCAGGAATAGAGCACAAAAAAGACTGGCAATGGGGACTTAAAGTCCCCTTCCCTCACTCCAAAATTCTTCACATTTCAGGTCTCCCCCGACCAATTTAAAGAGTCTCCCTCACTCCTCTCAGCTCCAGGAACAACTGTCATTGTGGCCGACTGTCCTTTTCCAGCTGTGGCAGCCACAACAGTGCCTCTGTCCTACATGCCTGTCTTCTCTGGTTTTCTCATAAAGCAATTCTGACACTTTGTCCAAGTGCAGTCGATGTCATCTCCCTTTGAATTTGTGCTGCTGATGAAGTAACAGCAAGGTTCTAAAAGGCGAAACAACCTCTTCTGGGTGTCCCAGGTTGCTGGCTCTTGGAAAACGGGGCTAGGATGTCTACTGCAGCAGATGGGTCTGTGGGACCCAAAGAAGCCAGGGGATGTGTCCCCAGCCAGCGGTCCATCGCAGTCATGGAAGTGAAGACAGATTCAGGCTGTGTCCTGTGAGTCACTCGGCCGTTGACAAGCCATCTACTCTGTGGCCTGCCAGTCTCCAATCCCCATGGTCTGTGAACATAAAAATGCTATTTTACCCATTAAGTTTAAGAGAAACTTACAAGACAGTAAGTTACTAGAACAGTAATTTATCCTTTATTTGCAAAAATCAAAAACTTACTAAGTACCAGCTATGGGCTAGATGTGAATTTTCAGCTCCAACCCTGAATTACTGGTCTTTTTCCTATTAGAATCTGAAATAGTCTCGTCCTGGTCTTCGGAGGACTCGCAGCTGCCTCTTCACTCTGCCTATAACTCTCCTTGGCTGGTTCTCAGAAAGCCTTTCCCTTGGCCCATTCTCTCTGTATTATGTGTTGTTTGTCTGCAACACAATAGCTGTGTGGTTGCTAAGGCTGGGTCCACCCTTCAGTGATGCTGGGATTCTTCACCTATTATTCTAAGCCCATGTCTCATCCAAGGCTTCCCAGCGCCATTTGGTCCAAATGGTAAAACTCTTCCCAAAAGTTTATTTGTCCAGCGTGACCGCTCCTCTGCAGCTCTCATTTCTCTACCCTTCTTCCGCTGTTTAGGGGATAGTTGTGAGTACAACGCAGGGTTCTCCTAGGGAATCAATGCAATAGAAGTGTCCACCACACTGTAGGTACTCAGCACTCAGTAATTTTTCTTGACCTCCTCCCTAGCCAAGAGTCTGACATTCCCACAAGATACTTACGTTGATTATTGCTTTCAGTCTGAGAAATTTCCAGGGCCAATATGATTGCTCTGTGATTAATATTTACATTGAATAATATTTTAACCTGAAGGGTCATCAGATATATTTTCAAGCACAGACAAGTTTATCTTTTTCTCCCCTTTAGCAGTGCTGGGGATTGAATCCAGGGCCTTGTACATGCTAAGCAAATGCTCTACCACTAAGCTCTATTCCCAGCCCACCAATATTTTTGAATATTGCATTTTTGGCAGTATGACAATCCTATAAATAAAATTGTTTTGCAGCGTCCTGTACATTTTTGAAGAAGTTTGATAAAATTTATTTTAATTCTGCAGATGTTATTTCTCCTATAAGGGTCAAAAAGTTCATAGGCATGTCCTAAGGGCCTGAAGGAATTGTTGCTGCTTTTGCTGCTGTTATTTATTGTTGCTTTAAAATGAACCATGTATTGCTTGAATTTATTTTAAAACAAAATGTTCAACTCTGTATGTTACTAGACCAAGTCAAGGCTGTTCCTATGCCTCTTGGTTTATCAACTTTTATCTTGAAAAAATAATATATTGCAAACTGTTTTTCTATTATTTCTCAAATGTATATAGAAACCATGACAATTATTAATTTATTTTAAAATACTGACAAATTTATTCATAATAATTTCAACACAATTTTTCAATCAATACCTTTTTTTTTTTTCCAGTACTAGGGATCAAATTTACGACCTTGCACTTGCCAGGCAAACGCTTATTCTACTGAGCTATGTCCCCAGCCCAATCAACAGCTATTGAAAGCATGATAATTATGACCTGGGAATAGAAACATTGCTTTAGACGTTCTAACAAACTCCTCAACAAACTTTGAGGCTCATTTCTACCCATCTTTCCTTTTGATCTGAAGATGGGAGATTTAGATCGCTTCCCTGGGGAAGGAAGGGAGTGTTCAAAATTGCAATGTCTAATATGAAGATTGCCTAACAATACACAACCTTTATAATTTTCACCAAGGAAAACACAAGATTCATTTCAGAACACAGACCGTGTTATAACATAGTAACATAACTGGTACGTGCGTGCATGTGGTGCATGCGTGTGTACGCGTGCACTTCATAGCAGGCAAAAGCTATGTTTTCTCACAGATCCTAGACATAATGATGCATAACATGATGGTGAAATAGCTGGGGAGCTTTACATCAGTTTATAACACCATCCCAGCCCAGACTTTATGTGAATATTCCAAAATGTTCTTTATGAAATAAATACACATTAAAAAACTACTGCTAGAACAAACCCTGGGTTCAATTTTCCCACACTTGCATGACAATAATTTAGTTCATCTTTTTCTATGGTATTTCTGGCTTATTTCTTAAACAGAAGGATTTCTGTTTCAACACAATCTATAAATGTTCATATTTTTTTCAGGAACTCAAGTGTCCTCTACTATGACTTCAGTTTCATGGGGGGTGGAAGAAGGAGGTGGTGATGGGAATCACATAAAAGTTATTGGTTCACTGCCATTATAATGAAAACCATGTGTATGAGGAAATTTACGGCCATAAATCGCTCTGTGGACATAATTTCTAATTAAAGCCTCATAACAATCTTCTCCAGATAATGGACATAACTCTGAGATCCAGATTAATTTCATTATTCCAGAAATGGACATGAAGAATGTGTGTGAAGTGACGCCTTGTGACAGCAGCATCACCAGGGTAGCTGAAGAGCTATTATAGCTGCCATCTCTCAAAAGATGCAGAGATGGGGAGGTTGAAAGTGTTTACTTGAAAAAAGTGGCATCAGCTGGGCTGGGGCTGTAACTCAATGGAAGAACATTTTCCTGGCCTGTGAAAGCTGCTGGCTTCAATCCCCAGCACCGCCCCACCCCAAAAAAAGATATTTTCTGCTGAGAATTAGTATCAGGGAGTCTCAGATACCTTATTTGGTTTTGAAATCATTGGATTGAAATACCTAGTCTCCCAGCAAAATGAACATACAGACTCTAGACAGAGCATATAGTGTGTTGCATGAGCGATTTACTGGGGCTCTGCTATGAGGCCCTGGGTTTGGGCCTCAACACACACACAAAAAAAAAATTTATAGAAAAAAAATAGCTCTTAGCCTATGCTGCTCAGTAGGTGCAGGGGATGGAATGTGTGCTGATAAAACCATGATCCCTTCGGTGGATCATGACCTCTTACATGGCCTAGTTTGCCTCTTGGGCAACTCCTTTCAGCCAATCTAAACAGAGTTCAAAAATTCTAGGAAGGGGAACAAATGTTTTCCCAGAGGAAGGCAGATTACATAGAGAAGCAGACAAAAATGTCAATGATTCCAACTTAAACCAAAATTTCAAAACCATCCCATGAAAGATGAAGAAAGCATTTCTTTTTCAGTTGGAATCATGGAGCTTGAGCAATAACTTGACCCCTCAAATAGATATTAATACCTGCTTTACTGAGAATGCTTTGCCAGGCATGGTGGCACATGCCTGAGATCCCATCATTCAGGAGGCCGAGGAAGCAGAATCTCAGGGTTGGAGACCAACCTAGGATACACAGTGAGTTCAAGACCAGCCCAAACCACGTAGCGAGGCTGCCTCAGACTACAAAGAGCTATTTGTTCTTTCATTTGGACAATATTATGATGAGAATAAGCATATTTAATCTCTTAGTTTCAATGGAAGACCTATGGAGCCCTCTCTGAACTCTCCTTTTGAAAGTCATTATGATGAAAAAATGGAAATCACTATTAAGTACAATAAATTTAATGGGCACATCACTTGGTTTTAACATTAAGGCCATTCATCAACTAAGAATATATCCTAGTGAGAGCTGATAAAAATTATAAATGGTACTTTTCTTGAAGCAAATTGCATTTAACCATTAGTAATACAAGGGACAAGCTTAAAGCAGCAGCTCAACAAGAAAATATATGCAACTGCCTCTATGCCAACTTAGAGTTTTATTGACCACACTTGACTTTAAGTCCCTTTGTTTCCTTTTAATAGTTTAATAAAAAGCAGTTGTAGCCTAGCCAGGTTATACATGTTTAAAACTCAGACAGTGACATCAGAAAAATTTATCAGTTTATAGAAACTTATCAGAAGCAGCATAGCATCAATTTAATGTAACAAACAAACAAATTAAAAAATGAAATCCTATTTTTAAATACACCTGGTCATTTGTTGTCAATTAGTTTTACAATCTGCTTAAGACATCTAAGGCTGGGCCTATCAAAGATTTCTCAGGTCCTTCATTCAGGCCTGGCCTTTATGTTCAAGGGTTCAAGCTGCTGGCAGCAACAAGGGCCCTGGGATTACGCCTGAAGGAGGGTACCTAGGAGTGATCATTCTTCACAAACATCTGTGGCCATTGAGAGGCGACCTGCTCAGAGAGCCAGCAGCAGGCCATTACGGACTGGCCTCTGCGTCCCCTCTCAGCTGCCACTGCACTGAAGTGCCAGGTGCACAGTCCTTGCTCAAGAGGAGACTATTGAGAAGGGGAACAGTCACAGCGATTACCAACCGACCATTATTCCCTCCCTATTTCCTCGTTTCAGCCAAATGGTTGCTTCACTGATTATTTTCTCTTTTTTGCTGAAAATGGTACCCCATGGCTCAGGGCTGATTATATCCTTCTTTCTAGCAAGACCTTTATTTCAAAATTACGTAGCCTATAGTTTGTTAGATTGTACCTATTTGTCGTAAACCTGAAGAAATCATTCTATTAAATATTTTACATCAGAAGGGTGGGGAGTTAACACAAAATATTATACCCTTCATACTGCTTAATAAAAAATTGAGCTACCTATGTGGTCCACTAGCTATTTTTCTCTTTAGTCTGAGAGTATTGGTTGAACGAGTCCTTAGTTTATCTTGGTAGAGCTTTCCTTGTTCTCGCACACACAGATTTAAGAAGTTGGATCTCATTACCACACACCTAAGAAAACAGGGTATTGTGCTTGCACCCATAAACAGGGCACAAATTTTATAGGGAACAATACAATAAATATTTTATAGAAGTGCTCTATATGGCCAAGACCAATGAAAAGCAAGCTAAAGGTTTTACTATCCCCTTATATGGACATACGAAGGCAGCAGTATTTCAGTAAAACAATGGTTTTCATTGCTATGCGGCATAGTTTTTGAAGGCTGTCTGAACTCTCGAGTTTCAACGAAAGAATACAGGAGTTGGAGGGGCCACTAGGGACACTCCTGTAAGCAACAACCCCCACAAAAGTGCTGTAGGAGAAGGAAACTTGAAAATGGAGGTTTAGAAATTCAGTATTTGAAACAATTGTAAAATGGGCACAATGTTCCCATTCAAATAAGCATAAATCATTTTATACTAAATCTCAAAACTTACCAATTTGCCAAGTTTTGTATTAGTATAGGAAAATTTTAAGTCTTATATACAATTGCAACTGATATCTGTTAACATATTAAAAAGAGATTTAGCATTTCTGGAGATTTTGAAGCTATAGAGGAAAACATTATTCTCCATCTTTTTGTTCTATTCCTGAAAGGGTGAGTGAGAGAAAGAAAGAAAGAAAGAAAGAAAGAAAGAAAGAAAGAAAGAAAGAAATCTAGTGACAATATTAAAATCCAACAAATATTCAAGCATATTTTCAAAATCTAAGATAACTTTGTTCCCTTATGAATATTAACTACGTTACATTAAAATTCATTTGCTCAAAAAATTATCATATTTATATTAAATTTCAAAACAAACCTTATTTAAATAAACTTATGGTTTGCCATTTGAATTTTTTAAATAAATAGAAACTGATGTTATTGAATCTTATAGAAACATTTTTTAAAACTTAACTTTTTCTAAACTATAAGAAGCCAACCAAGATTATAAAAGAGAAGGACCTATTTTAAAATGTCTCTTGCTGTGTAAAGTTGATTCAGAAAGCATTTTTTTAAGAAACAGATTTTTTTTTTTTTTTTTTTTTTTTTTTTTGTAGCTTAGGGAAGGGTGTACAGGGTGTTCAGGGTCTCACTACTAGACCAGACTCGTAGTGCTCCTCCTGTTTACAGCCTCCCAACAGCTGGGATTCCAGGCACGCGCAGCCATGCCCAGTCTCAATTGCTGTCTCAGCGTGCCCCGGGGTATCGAACCCCCAACCCCTGTGCCTGTTTGCAGGTTCTTTAATCAAAGATACAGATTTTTTTTTAAAGAAAAATGGGATTTTTTTTTTAAAGACAAACTTTATCTTTTATATACCATCTGTGTTATGTAAAATACAACTTAGGTGTCTCCTTTAGAACTCTTTTTCTGTGCTGGGCCTGATAGTGCACATCTGTAATCTCAGTACTTGGGAGGCTGAGGCAGAAGGAACACTGTGAGCTTGCGACCAGCCTAGGATACAAAGTGAGCGCAAGGCAGCCTGAAATGCCTGGCGAGACCCTGTCTCAAAAAAAAAAAAGAAAAAGAAAAAGTGTTTTCCATGAGCCATTATTTTGAAATCGCTTTCCTTCTCTCTTGCAGTGAGAAAATATTCCCTTATGTTAGAAGCTGGTCCCACCATTTTGCTGGTTGGAATAAATAAACAGAATTTGTGACTAACTTGAACATAAATACAATGTAATAAATATGAGATCCAGTCTAAGGTCTTGTGACCCCCTCAAAAACTGTCCCCAGCACTCCAACTATCTATCAGGCTTGTCTCCTTTAAGATTGGCTTCATAAAGTTTTTATATAGCAACAGGTTCTTGGGGATTCCACTAAGATTTGTATGTAAGCTACGAAAATAACCATAACTTCACTGAACACCTATGCTGTGAAGATCTGATTTGTACCTCAAATATGATTCAGGTTATTTAAGTATTTTCACACAATGAAGTTGAGAATAACTGAAAATTTTGTCCTCAGATAGAGATATAACTGAAGGATCGAGCACTTACCTAGTGTGCCCCAGGCCCTAAGGTTTGATGTACAACACTGGAAAGAAACAAATCTGTCCAAAGCCCATCGTGGTGGCCCGTGCCTCTAATCCCAGCACAGCACATTTTGCAAATACCACATAGGTAACCTGGGTGGGAAACAGCAAATTCCAATTCCTTTTGACATTTGCTCTTATTCTGCAGCTTGGGTCTTTTTTGGCAAAGAAACTAAACTTAAAATTTTCAAATTTTCAATTATTGAAAATGTCCTAGCGATTTGATTTGAAACTAATTGTTATTTGTTTATCAATACAATTCTGAAAAAAAAATTTCAAATTTTCATTTTTGTATAAGAATATATGCTTGCTGGAGATATAGCTCAGCAGCACAGTGCCTGCCTGGCAAGCACAAAGCCCTGAGTTGGATTCACAGTGCAAAAATAAATAAATAAATTGTGTGTGTGTGTGTGTGTGTGTGTGTGTGTGTATGTGTGCACGCGCGCGCTTGTCATGTCTCTGTATTTATTTATTTATTTATCTGGGACTAGGAATTGAACTCAGGACCTTGTGCTTGCCAGGCAAGTGCTTGAACCACTGAGCTATATCCCTGGCCCTCTAGCTGCAGACATAAGATTTAAAAAAAAAGGGGGGTGCTGGGGAGATGGCTCAGTGGAATAAGCGCTTCTCTGGCAAGTGCAAGGACCTGAATTCAATCCCCAGTTCCGCAAAAAAAAAATAAAATGAAATAAATAAAAATAAAAATAAATAGGTCTATATGTACACTATATTTTTCTTTTCTCTTTTCTTGTTTTCTTTTCTTTCCTTTTCCTTCCCTTTTCTTTTGAGTACTGAGGATCAAATCCAGGTGTCCTTATTGTTTTTGAGACAGAATCTCATTATGTGGTTCAGGCCAGCCTGGAAATCACTATGTAAGCAAGGCTGGCCTCAAACTTACAATCTCCTGCCTCAGCCCTCCGAGTGCTATAATTACAAGAATTTGAACCCAGCCGAAAAACACACTGGATCCCTGAAACCCCCTTTTATAGAACAAGTGTCACCTCTAGGCAGAAATGCTTCAGACGTCTCCTCTACTGTCAGCACTGCATATAATATTTAATGATCTGAAACAGCAGATTCTTCATAAAAACAGCTTTCTGTACCTGCTGTGCTAGTCTTTTTTTTTAGTTGTTACAACAAAATACTCAAGCTTATGTACTTCATTTAAAAAGACACTTATTTAGCTCAGCTCTTGAATGTCCTGAGCAGGGTCCCACAACATGACAAAAACAAACAGGACCTGGCCCAGGGGCTGAGGACACAGCTCAGTGACAATGCTTGCTCAGCAGGCACAAGGCCCTGGGTGCAATCCCCAGCACCACAAACTATATAAAATTTAAAAATAAAGTTACATTTAACAAGAAGAAAGAAAAAGAGAATGAAAACTGCACGAGAACAGAAAGAGCCAAGCACGTGAAGTGACCTTGATTTATAACAACCTGTTCTCAAAACAACCAATGCATTCTACAGCACTGATCTCTCCTGCAGGAATTGCTCGGGGCCTGAGAACTTTCAGGCTGAGGCAGGAGGGTCACTGTGAGTTCAAGGCCAGCCTGAACTACATAGTCAGACCCTGTCTCAAAACAACAAAAATAAAAGAATGTCTGATTCTAGAGTTTTTGATAAAGTCTCAGGCATATAGGAATTAAATAGATGCTGTTAGCACTGATGGACCTGCATGCACACAGAAGTCTGCCACGTCAACATGGAGGTGGGCCAGCACAGTGTAAGGATACACACCCAATGAAACGCTGCTCCTAGACTAACTTCAGCCTTCTCCTGCCCCATAGTTAACCTCAACTTCCTTTTTGTTTTGTCTTGGTGCACCCCAAGCCTTCCCCAGTCAGCACCTGTTACTACCCATATGAATTCCACCCCCAACCCACCCCAATAAATCTTTTGTCTCCCTGCCTCCTTCCCCTGAGGGTTCTTGCATCTCTCCTGCAGACCTCCTGTGCTGAGCAATAAAGGCTTCTTTTACCTCCCTTATCAGTCATGCCCAAGGAAGAAAGCTTACAAGTGTGTCAAAGTACAATTCAAAAACAAATACGGTGGCTATGGATCTGAATTAGCTTGTCTTTAAAAGAGATGGTCTTCTTTTTAACCTCATAATGTCTTCACTGTGTGAAAATTTTCTTAATCGTAATGATGTCACGGCATATTTTCACTTCAAATTTTCACACCCAAGTGCATAAACTATATTATTTTCTCTCTTTACCATTCATACAAAACCTGACTTGTGAAAAACATTATTTTGCTTAGTTTTTTTGATCACTTGAGGTCTTCTTTCTCACATGCTTTCTGTGTCTTAGTTACATTTTCCTCATTGCTGAGGCAAAATACCTGAAGCTCAAAATTAAAAAAGGAAAGGTTTATTTAACTCACAGTTTGTTGAGGTTTCAGTCCATAATCAGCTGGTTCCAAGGCAGAGTAGCATGGCAAAGGAGCAGCAGTTCATGGTGGAGGAAGACAGCAAGGACAACAGGAACAAAAAGGGTGGAAGAAGCCTCTTACATATTGTAAGCAGGCTACACAACCTTAGATGCTTAGAGCACTCACACCATCCCCCTACCTTCCTCTTGCACAGGTTCAAGATGTTTACCAAGTGAGGACTCTGGCTCCCTCCTGAGTCACTCAGTTAAACTTCTAAACTTCTCAAATTGACACAGTGAACTAGCTATTACAACATCCCGAGTGTAAAGAGCTGCCCTGGGGTGTGTCCTCTACACTCTAGAATCTAGAACTTCTGAGTTACTTAGTTAAGTCTCTAAACTTCTCAAATTGACAAAATGTATCAAGCACTACAGTCTGTCTCTAGTGATAAATGTTAGTCACTCAATGAGAAACCCCAGCCTCATCCTTGTTTTTTAGTGTTTCCTTTTCCACAGAGGAACATAATCAGCCTCTAGAGAGCATGAATTTTACAAAGAAATGAAAAGATAGAGAAAAATGAAAGATAATCAGCATGTGTTCCTTATGTTTTCAGTTGATACTAAGAGCAGTCATCTCTTCACCTTTCTTTGACTGCATTCTTCAACTCTTTCCTTCCATAAACTCCCCTGATTTATCTAAGTTACCTCAAGATAGCTTGCCTTCACTTACAACTAAGATAAGCTCAATTGGTGTGCTTGTGCTGATTCCTTAATAATATATGTTTTTAAAGCCCAAAATCCATAATTAAAATGGAAACTGAAATTCCTTGACATTTGTATTTCTTCTCATATTTTCTTAAGAATAATAATAGTAAAAGACTCTGAACAATTTTCAGAATTTCCAAAGGCCCCAGCCCATTTTATTCTCTCCTCCAAAATTCTGTATCTCATATAATACAGATCAAAGAATCAGCAATTGTTTAATATCTTCTGTTCTTTCAGCACTCCTGGAATATAAGAAAAGAATAAAATTGATTTTCATTTGATTATACTTTTGTCCCATATTGTGCACTTAATAAGAAGTTATGGCTTTAGTAATTCAGCTAAGATCACTTTGTTTTTAAATTTATGTCATGGGGTAGGGAGATACCTCAGTGGCAAAAGCATCTGCCTGCCAAGCACAAGGTCCTGAGTTTGATTCCTATACCAAAAAAAGAGAAAAATATGACATGATTTAAATATAGAAATTAGTTATCTCACAGTCCAGTTTTTAAAACACCAGCTATAAATTTGCCCATTCTATTTTTATTTTGACAAATATTCAAGCTAATGAAAAGTTTCAAGAATGGGATGCAAGCTCCATCTGGCCTTTGTCTAGACTCAGCAGTTGTTAATATTGTACATTTTCTGACTCTTATGTTTAATAAATGATATATAGGAGATGGATAAGGGCTGGGGAGATAGCTCAGTAGAATAAGTGCTTGCCTGGAGATGGATGAATAGAAAAGCAGGCCAATAGAGGGATAAGAGGTAGATGACAGATGGTACAATTTGTAAGAGATACATAAATAGAAAGATAGGCAGATAGATTAGATATAAAACAGATTAGACAGACAGACAGATAAATAACAAATAGAATAGAGGATAACTATTTCAAAAATAAATTACAGATACTATGACACTTTATACCTATAATACTTCAGTATGCATCCCTGAAAACTCTGGACAGAATCTCCCAGCATGTTTTGCCTGCCTCGGGATGAATAGTTTGAAGGATCTATAATAGTTGTTCTGGAATTATCTTACAATCTAAATTTATTTGATCCCTTTTTCATGGTTCATTTCAGGCTCAACATTTTGGATAAGAATGCAGCATTGATGCTATGGATCTTCCCTCTCCAGCACACCAGTGGAAGCAAACATGCTCCGTGGAAGTGGTGCTCAGTTGCATCCCTCAGTTAACGTAGCTTCTGCCCTCTCTCCCATTTAAAGGTACCATATAATAAGTAGTTTTCACATCCATTATTAATACTTGCTTGAACCAATTCATTCACTTGTGATCGTAAAACAGTAATTTTCTAATTCTAGTCCACATTTTATTAACTAAAGTCTTTCTGCAGAAAAGAGGTGACCCTCATCTCTTTAAAGCTGTGAATGCAGTGGCTACTGTGCCTGCTAACAGCTGTCCACCCATGGGATGGAGGGTCACTTCCTTGCCTTCTGCTTTGCCCAAACTTGCTCTGCAGAGCCTGTTTCTTTTCCTACCTTTAACAAATGCAAAAATAAAACCTTATTAAAAATAAAATAATCTCAAGGCTTTTCTGGCATGAGAAAGTGAAAGTAAATAAGAACCAAAATGTATAATAGATATCAAGAAATGAGAAGAAAATTCAAACAAGAAGAGGAACAAGGTCAGAGAAGGAAAGAAGGGACAAGGAAAAACAAAAGAATAGAAGGAAAAATAGAAACAAAGTTTTGTAAATAAGAAGAGTTGCTGAAAGGAGGGAGGGGGAATGAGAAAAACAGAAGAAGCAAGATACACTAACTATTAGTACAAATTCCCTATAATGAATGTTATTTTTTTAAAGAGAATTTAAAAAGATAAAACATTAGAAATGACATACAATTTCAAAAAACAAACAAGATGAAAGGTATTCAGCAGTGGTTGTTGCATTGTACATTGTTGTCATATATATATATATATATATATATATATATATATATATTTGTCATATATATATATATTTGTCATATATATATATTTGTCATATATATATATATATATATATATATATATATAT
>NDGM011122135.1:0-15580 GCA_002564305.1 Octomys mimax
CAATCCACACGTTGCTAATTTTAAAGGTAACCTTATTTTTAAGGCAGAAAGCAAATTATTGGAGTAATAACTGAGTAAATCACAAAGTTCTTATTTCCTGGACAGAGACAACCTTAGTTTTTTCCTGCCATGTACTGGGCATGTGATTTTGGAACTGGACTTTTAAAGCAATTTAAAAGGAATTTTAAAATGTTTATAATTGTATAAAAATACAGACTTACCTAATTTAAAAAAAAAAGAAAAAAAAGAAATTTTTGAAACACTCCTAGAATTGATATAGAGCTCCTGGAAGCTCGAAGTAGCTGAATGAATCCTGAGCAAAGAAGAACAAAGCTAGAGGCATTATATATTTTGATTCAATACATACTTTAAAACTATAGAAACAGACACATAGACAAGTGGAACAGAAAAACCAGAAATAAAGATACACGCTTTCAACCAACTAATTTTTAACAACATATTAGCAAGAACATACACTAATAAAACAAAAGTATCTTTAATACATACTGGAAAACAGGGCATCTATATGAGAAGAACGAAAATAGACCCCTGCCTCTTGTTATCTTTTCTAGAAAAAAATATAGGGAAAATACTCCAAAACGTACATCTAGGCAAAGACTTTTATATGACCCTAAAAGCATAGGTAACAAAAGCAAAAGTTGCTCATGATTGGATACATCATACTAAAAAGCTTGTACACAACAAAGGAAAGAATCAACAGGGTAAGGAAATTCTTGTGAAGTACTCAACCAACAAGGGAATCATATCTAGACAGAAAAGAAACTCAAGCTCAATAACAATAGTAATACCAATGATAATAATAATAATGGCCGAATGGCCTGAATAGATATTTCTTACAAAACATACAAATGGCCAGTAGAAATAACATGAAAAGTGCTCAATATCACTGTCAGGAAAGTACAAATGAAAGCCACACTGAGACGTTATCTTACCTTAGTAAGAGTGGCTGCAATCAGAAAGACAGAAAATAGAATGCTGTTGAAGATTCAGGGAAAAGGGAACTCTCGTATACTGTTGTTGGGAATGCAAAGAATTATAATCATTACAAAAAATAGTATGGAGGGTCCTCAGAAACCTAGAAACAAAGCAGCCACATGGCCCAGGAGCCCCACAACTGGGTATGCATTCAAAGGAAATCAATCAGCATAGCAAAGAGACATTTGTGCACCCATGTTTATTGTAACGTTGTTCACAGTAGCTAAGGTATGAAACCATCCAGGTATCTACCAGTAGAAAAAGATTTATGCAAATGTGGTATCTACAGACAGCGGAAGAATATTTACCGTGGAAGGAGTGGAATGTTGTCATTTACAGGAATATGGATGGAACTAGAGGACATCATGAGCAGTCCTGAAATGTCAGGCACAGAAGTACAAGCAGCGCATGGACTCACCTACAAATAGAGTCTAAACTGTGGGTCTCACAGAAATAGAGAGTAAAAGGATGATCGCCAGGGCCTGAGACCTGTGGGCAGGGAGGTAGAGAAGGGATAATGGGACAAGAGTGCGCTTGGGCGGGGTGTAACTTCAAATAGCACAGTAGGATGAGTATATTTGAAATCAATGAAATGTGTATTTCAAGGTTTCTAGTCAATTTTGAGTGTTCAAAGGTCTGAGATGACAGAGATGCTGAGTATCCTGATCTGATCATTACACTGTGTACATGTGCCGAAATGTCACACATACCATGTAAATGTGTACGATTACTGTGTGATAACTTGTTTTCCAGCCTAAACTCAGATGTTGGTACATTCTGGAAATATTATGGTAAGGAAAAGAAGCCAGACACAAAATGTCTTGATTCCTAGGATTCCATTTACATGAAATGCTAGAAGAGGCAAATCTCTAGAAACAGTATACAAATGACAGTTGCCAGGGACTAAGAGAAGGCAGAAACAGGTAGCAGGTGCTTAATAAGTTTAGGGCTTTTGGGGGAGGGGTAATGAGAATATTTTGGAACAGATAGAAGCATTGGTCATGTGTTAAATGCCACCGATTAGATTGCTCACTTGACAAGGTCTAATACAGCACATGTGAATTTCACTTCAGTTAAAAAGAAGAAAGCCCATTGTTCATGTGAAACTCAAACTCACTGCAAGAGAGGTAAGGTCCTGCACACACCACAGAACACCTCCTGAAGTAAACAAGAGTCAGTCCACAGCCCATGTGAGCTTGGGGTTCCTGGGGGTTACACACAGGACTCAGGGAGGAAAGGCACAGGGAAGGCTGCCTGGGGAGCACTGGGTCCTTTGTGAATACAGAAGCAGATGCTTTGGGGTGATCGTCCCCGGGATTAATTCTCTCCCTGTGAAGGTTGGAGAGAAGGTTTTTGAGGACCCCCTCCCCACCCAGCCCTCACACACAGCCACAGCAGCCTAGAACTTATGGGTGGTGATTTCAGATTTCACAATGGCAAGGCAAGGACTCCCCTGGAGTCTCTATTCTCAGCCAGCACATGGAGCTAGCAACATGCATCTAGCCCCAGGAATTCTGTTTCTTAAAAACCTCATCTGTTTCTTAAAAGCCTCATCTCCCTGAGGAATTAGAAAAAAAAAAAAAAGGAAGGGGGGGATTTCCTTGACTTGCTTCAGCCTTGAGACAGGGAAGATTTTGCCAGGCACAAGAACCAGGCTGCAGTGGGTCACTGGTTATGAAAGAAGAAGTGGAGAAAAAGAATGCAGAAGTCTTGGAAAGGAACAATGTAGTCCCCAAATTTCACCAAAGTAAGTGTGACTGTTCTGCAAAGATGAGCCTCAAGTTCACCCTGGAACTTTACAGCAGTGTCTCTACAGGAGAAATATCAACTTAGCCGTGACTATGTCACACACCTGTGCAAGCAAATGTACACATCGCAACGTTTGGTGTATTGCTAACGTACTTGAATGTTCACACTGTTCATTCCAGGGTATTTGGTTCTTTCCTCTGATTCCTTTGCCTTTGTAAAGCCTCTGGAATGAAGCACCACTTTGATAGTTGATGAAGAGGGAAAGTGAGGCATAGGACTCTAAGCACTGTGGGGCAAGTGACATCCCTATGTACACTGATGCTGGAGACTCTGCGGTTCTGGCTGTATCTGCTGTTTTTTGACGGTAGTGTAGCTGCCCTTGGATATCACCACTGTCTTTCACTGTGAAGTCTGCTTTACACCTCTCCAGACTCTGCCATTTTAGAGACTTGAGACCACATCACGTGGAACCCATCAAATCCTCCTGAGTGATGTGCACCTCACCCAACCCCTCTACTGGGTCAGTTACACGGCACTGACAATCACGCTAGGCAAGAGCACTGCCTCTGAGCTCTGGCCCCAGCCCTTTTCTTTTACATTTGCAACAGGTCTTGCTAAGTCACCCAGATTGACCTCACACTTACAATCCTCTTCCGCAGCCGCCCAAGAGCAGCTAGGGTTACAGACCTGGGGGACAGTGGCTTGGTTCTCAAGAGTAATGTGTAGAAGGCAGTGAACTGAGTCTCACACACACACACACACACACACACACACACACACAGAGAGAGAAAGAGAGAGAGAGAGAAAGAGAGAGAGAACAATGGAATATAATGCTCTGTTTTCTGGGACTTTAGTTTCCGGTTGATAAAACAGTTTTTAGACCCGAAACCATGATGTGAACATTCAGGAAGGTTCTCCCACACCTCCACAGCAGACTTTGCAATGTGAGGCACGTCACTGGGCCCATTATTCTTGGTTGGTTGATTGATTGATTGATTAAGAAGCAGTCTATTGGGAGAAACAGCAAGGTAATGTACTGTTTGTTGGCATATAGAGAGTCAAAATGTGTTTAAAAATCATCTGCCATAGGAACATTTTGTCCCTAGATCATGATTGTCAGAAATCTGACTCAAACAAGAAACAAATTTAGCCAGGGTTGGTCCAAATGGATTTTCTGAAAACAGTGTTAAACTTGACCTAGAAATTGACAAGGATAACAGCGTGGTCTTTGATGTTAGAGTAAGCAAAACATTAGCGTTATTCTTTTCTGTTTGTGGCATTACTGTCTACTCACATATGTTTAGTTCACATTGCTGTGCACACCACACTGACAACTGAAGCTGATTGAAGTGATTATAACTGCAATGGTAAATAGAGAGATCATCCTTTGCTGACCTATGGGCGAAAATGGATACAAAAATGCTTAAAATCCCTTTCAAGGAATTCATCCTGTTTTTAAATTCAGTAATCTAGAGAAGAGATGTTGGTTCCTGGAAACACACAGAATAAAAGTCACGTCTTGCTAATGCCACACTCACTGCTGCACTTGAGTGCATTGTCTGGCGCTGCGGAAAGCACACAGAAGCTCTTCTGCGGAGAGGCTTAAAGAGGAGAAGGAAAGAAATAAGTCCAAAAGATCCTGAAACACACTCAAGGGACTGACGCTCAAAGAAGTCTCTTACATACATCAGAAGGTTTGAAGAGCCGAGGTGCTGAATGAAATGCATGTGGATAGACTGGCTGGGCTGCTCTAAGCATAGCTCTGTTACGTGGGTTTGTTTCCTGACTAGTATCTGCAGCTTCCTGCTTTCTCATTCTAAGCCTACTAGACTATAAGGCTGAGTAGTTGATGAGCAATCTCTGTTAATGTCTTTCATATAAGACAAACAACATTTTGGGTGTACATACTGCATGTTCAAAATGAAACAAAAGCCTATCAGCAGTTCTTTTCTTTTCTTTTCCTGGCTTTTTTCATGACACAGGGTCTTACTCTGTACTTCAGGCTGACCTCACGCTGATGGCAAGACTTCTGCTTCAGCCTCGCAAGTGCTGGGGTCACAAGCATACATTATCATGCCCGGTTTCCATTAGCAGATCTTAGAAAGCAGAAACATGAAGAAGCAGACCTATTATTCCAGGTCAAAAAGCACAATTTTGTATAAAATTTGGAGATTCAGAAAATTGGATTCACCATGGACAATAAGGGGCTGGTGGCTTCAGAGTTAAAAATCTATAACAGAAGCAGCCAAACACATTTGACAGACATGCAGAACTACTGATTTTTAGCTTAAAGTGAGTTCAGTTGAGAATAGGTGGTGCACTCCTATAATCCCAGCACTTGGGAGGCTGAAGCAGGAGGATTGCTGTGAGTTCGAGCCCACCCTGGGCTAATAGGGAGACTGTGACTCATTAAAAAAAGGAAATAAAGTAAAAGAAAAAAGAATAGTGAAGATTAATATCCAGATGAAATTCTAGCTAAGGCTGTAGAAGGACAGTCTGGCGAATGCAGTGATAGTGAGAGCATGATTTTAATTATATAATAAAGAGAAAATGAGAAATGATCATGCAGTAACATTTAGAAATAAGAAAAGTACAAAAAGGATTGTACATACTATATGCAGATGGAGCATTTTCTAGTAGAAAACAAAACAAAGTAAAAAACTGAATAACATTCCAGCAAGTTGAGCTGAGAAATCCCATCTAAGTAGGAAAGCAAGGGATGTGTTCTGAACTTGGAAACACGCATTGATGTGTTAAATGTCACACATTCTAAAAATATGAGCAAGATTTCAACAGCCCTATAGTTAAAGAGTGGTGACTGGAATTTTACTTTATGGTGCCATAGCAATTCAGATGGTTCTTATGTCTCCATAGCAACAGCCTGATACGACTTTTTGTTCTTCTGTGTAAGCATATGACACCTGATGTACCGCACAGGAAAGAGGAAGGACTGGTTGGTTGTATTTCCTAATTAGTGACACAGAAACCGGGAACTACCATGGAGGACTTGTATTAGGATTGGATCTGGGCCTTATAAACTATAGCTGGCCCCTGCTGATGGCTCTACTAGGAGCTGGCATTTGTTCTGGGTGTTAACCCCTGCTTTGTTCAGCCACTGCTCTATGTGAACAGTGTTATGATTCATAAGTTGTATGAACATTTGGGAGGAATTCCCTTAAGCTTCTATTGAGATGCTTCATCATACCAGAAGTTGCCACTAATGTAGAGCAGTCATCAGCCATGAAGAATCTGTCATCTTTCAGCTCAGGCTGAGCAGCAGTCTAGAGCAGGGGCCTGAGGCTCTGTCATGAAACACTACACAAGTCACAGACATGGCCCATTCATCTTGTGTCCTGTCTACAAAACAGGAGCAATAAGTAAAGCCTTTTTGTTATACAGTGCATTCTGGAATGTGGGAAAAGGGGGGGGGGGNGACAGAGACAGAGAGACAGAGAGACAGAAAGAGAGACAGACTGACAGATATGCCCTGGGCTGGGTATATGTATGACAGGTACCAAGATGCTCTGTGTCTGGACCTGGAGTTGGAACAAGCTTCCAAAGTTCATATGTATAGGTGAGACAGAGAGGAATCTCTCCCAAGTGCTCACTAAAGCTGCAGGGTGTTCTTAGAGATGCTGACACGAGACTCCAACCCTTTCACCTTCATTTTTGCTAGTGAGAGTCAGACTGAGTCAAGAGCCTTTAGCTCACATGGACATTGGCTATTTCTCAGTAGAATCAGAAATTCTTGGCTTCCAGTCTTAGGTGATGACAGTAACATTTGTTAGTCTGTTGAAGTCATTTACTTCTTTTATTTCATTTTTTGCTTTATCCAAATCATACTTACAAAAGAAAAAATACATAACCTTGTACATAGAAGGCAGCTGATAACTATTAATCCTCTTCCTCCTTTTCTGCTTTTCTTCACCTAAAAATTCTTGCATTTCCAGGGATTTGCTATGGGATTTGAAAGCTTCACCAGGGAGGTACGCCGGTCTGGACCTCTGACCTTCTAGCAATGCTATTACAGCAGCACCACCCCAAGATCTTAAGCTTTTGCTTTCTACAGCACACAATGTGCGCTGACAGAAATACTGAGAGCTATGAACCTTGTGGTTGAGGGCTTAAGTGCCTCTGAAGTTTAAAAGATAGTTACAACACAAGTTAACCTATGCTAAATACCAAGTAGGCAGCTTAGATAAACCCATGGGAGGTTGCATTCAGAGAAAGCTTCCTGGAGGGAAGAGGTACTGATGTGGACTTCAAAGAGAACTGATATGTTTGGAGTCCTTATTCAATAATGGACATTGGGCCCTTTGCCTGATTTACCTTATTGATTAATCAGCAGATTCCTGATAAGGGAATAAAATGGAAAAAATGCGATGGGAGGCCTAGAAGTATGAGTGATTGAATAATGCCTTTGACAGGAGGGAGGTAAATAGGAAGATGATGGATGAGACCAAAAGCCAGAGAATGGAATTCTAATAACCAGAAAGCCCATGTTTTAGTAGAGAATACTATGTACCCAATTGTATGATTTAAGAGAGAAGCAATGAAAACTGGGGATAACAACCAGGCCACTGATTAGGTCCCAGGACCTTGGCCTAGTGGAGAAGCAGAAATCAAGGATGAATTTAAAATTGACTAGAAGAATGAGACCCATTCAGGATCACACTGGAATAAAGGATTTCATTTGAGATAAAGAAAGTCAAAGCAAGGGCCAACTAGATAGCTCAGCAGACTAAAGTACCCGCTTAGGCAAGCTTAGGCAAGCGCAGGAACCAAGGTTCAATCCCCAGCACCACAGGGCAGGCTGAACTGGCCACAGAATCCAGGCATAGTGGTGTACACCTGTAATCCCAGTGCTGAGGAGGCTGAGACAGAAGATCACTATGAGTCCAAGCTGCATAGTGAAACCCTGTAACAACCAAATATATTAAAAATAATGAAACTAAAAAAAAAGCAGAGTTTGGCTATATTAAATCTGAAGGAACTATACACAAGTGGAAGTCTTTCTTATAGAATACTTGCAATGGGAAAACTGAACTGTGGGGTTTTGTCTGCCTACACCCCACCATGTTCTTCATGGAGGAACTGGGGACTGTACTGTCCTAAGGCCTATAAAGCCGGGGTCATGCTTCACCTGTCTTTTTATACTTTCATTTCCCCAGAAAATTACAGAATCAAATAAAAACCAGACTCTAAATTTACTTCCAACCCCCCAGGAACAACACTCAACAAGTATTTAGTGAGTTCCTTTGATACAGCGGAATGAACCTGGGACAAGTTCATGTTCTCTAAAACCAAAGAACAAATTTTAGGAACAATGGAGGTTAAGAGCTGAATACATTTATTGAGAGAAAGACAGTTCCTGTCCAAGAGAGGGGCAGAGGGAACTCGAATGGGTTGCCAAAGACACTGTCTTTTCTAGGGGTTTTAGAGAGCAAAACCATGAGGTGAGATGGGTCCAAGGTGGGAAACATGGGAACTTGCAAGGTAGGAATGAGGTGGGACAAAACTATGGTCAACCAATAAGATTCCAAACACAATTGCTCAGATAAAATTGATTCAATCAGGATCAAATGGGGAGCAAGGACTTCCTGTAGGGGCTTGGGTTAGTTACTCTTCCTGGATTTCTTAAGGTGATAGAGACCTATTTAGAAGATCAGTCCCTCATGTTTATCCTTAGGGAGGTATGCATTTGTTTAATATTTTGCCTTGAGGTCTGGCTCACAGGGCTAATGTCTGTCTCCCTCAAAGTTGCAAGGTATCTTGTCTTCCATAGTGGCTCCTTCGTGGGCCTATCCCTGTCTGGCTGACTAGAATATTTCTATCTCAGCTGCCTACAATACCGTCCTGTGACAGCCCTTGCACCTCACTCCTAGCCACTCCACAGATGACTGTCCTTTTCCTATGTAATTGAGGGAAAGTAGAAAAGCACATGAGATAAAAGTCAAAGCAAATGGTCCTACAGAGTTTTCTCAGTCATTCCACCACCATGGCTTGGTTCTTTTATTTAAGTGGGCATAAATAGCAAACTGCAACTAAAGGGGAAAAAATGTCAGATTGGGAGGACTGAGGACTCCTATAATCTTGGCATGTTATTGAGCTTTGTGGGATTCAATTTGCTTCTCTGTTGATAGTAACTAGTTGATATCTGATTCCACACTAGTATCCTATGGTGGAAGCTCCAGTGGCACAATCGGTTAGTGCATGGTACCTATATAATATCTTGTGGTTGGATATCATAGGTTTAGGCTTATATTGCCTTCATGAGGTAGCATCATTGCATTTATAGATGCTGTCCCTTGAGTGAATAGGTGCATCCATCAGGGTCATCGTAAGCAGTCCAAGACTACATTGTCCTCCGCTGGATGCTTTGGGCTGTGCTTAACCCAGCAGCTACAACCTCAGAAGCTGAAACCACTCTTCTCCTGTGAGGATAGGAATATAGTCAGGCAAGAAGAGGATGCTCATGCAGGTTAGATGCAGTGCACCGGCAGCAGTGTGCCCAGCCCAGATGCACCTTGCTGTGCACACTGAGCCCACCTCATAGCCCTACCTTTCCCACACTCCACTGACCTTGGGCCTGGATGCTGACCCTTGGGGCTTGTTCTTCTCATTGCCTTTAACACGAGTGACTCTCTGCTCACTGCATTCCACCTGCTGCCTCCTTCAGGGCTATGAGTAAAGTGCTGCCTTGCTGTCATGGCCACTCTGTGCTGGACTGCATGGGAAGTGACCGCTGCTGCTTCAGCTGGGTGCTGGCCCCTTGGCCCCACTCCCTCCAAGACCAGTCAGGATTCACTTCCCTGCTAGATGAGTACGGACCAATCAACCTGCTTGTCACTTTCTTCTAGAGCTATTAAAGATAACTTCATGCTTAAAATTTTTACTTTGACCAATTGTATGTGTTTATATCTATAATCTGCGCAACTACATTCAAGACAGTGATGTGCAACATAACAACCGCTGTTGGATACCTATTTTATCATCTTAATTTTTGAAAGTTCTGTATTGTTTCTAATGTCTTATCTATTATTTTTCTACTCTCTTTAAAATCAAAAGAAAAGGATGACTTCCTAATAGAGCTTCTGCTGCTGGGTTATTCCACCATGGAGGCCCCCTACTGATGCTGCTACCAGTGATTCTCAGATCTCACGTCTGGTTCCTGTCCTACCAACTCCATGGCTGGCCCAGTGTTCTGCAGAGAGCCTTGCTGACAGCCACCACAGCTCTGTGTCTTGACTCCTCATCTCCACCCTTAGTTCACCGCTGCTGGCTCTGCTCCTCTCCCATGAGCCCCATTCACTCCCCTAAGCATTGCACATACATTTAATTTTTTTTTTTCTACCATAAGATGCCTTTGAGTTTTTAGTGGTCTGTTCTCTGCAGGCTGATTTACAAATCAGCCTGCAGAGGTCAGCTCAGATCAGGAAACACCCACAGTGTGGCAGGGGTCTTGAGACCTCCGTTTGTTCCAACACACTATTCTGATTTTCTTACTACTTCTTTCACTTAGAAGCATTCTTTGTTTCCAAGAACGCTTTACAGAGGATGCTTAGTCACATATATCCTTAGGGCGGTTAGGGCTTAATGAAAGAATGAAAGGAATCTATCTCTAAATCCTTCTTTTAAGGTCTCTCAGTAAGGAAGACCCTTATGCAAATGGATCTTCAGTTTATGGAAATAGACATGCAAATCAGATCCCCCTGGTGGCTTTGGAGAACATCAAGAGGAAAAGTAGGATGACAGGTTGCTTCTGAGCCACATGCCTGGGAAAAACCTGTCCAGACAGCCTCTGGTAAGGGGTGATCAACATATGGAATGGCCTTGGCTTGATTTAATAAAGAAAAAGCAAGCAAAATCACGGCTCATGGAATGCAGATTCAAAGCATTCTTTCCTCCTGGGCATTGTTTTCTTTCATTCCAAGCTCTCTAGTTGTGTAACTGTCTAAACATATTCGGGCATGAAAGGGAGAACCCTGAGCCACGGTAGTGTTTGTTTGTGCTCCATTGTACTTGTGTGGCCTCACCCTGGCAGTACTTGTATGAGGTTGCTGTAAAGAGATTGAGCATTTCCTAAGAAAGGAAGAGAGAGATAGATGAGAGGGGAGTCTCTTCAAGGAAGGGGAAGGGAAAACATGAAAAGGAAGGAGAGGAAGAGGCGTGGAGAGGAGATTCTTTTATTCCTCAGTTTCTTTCATTTCTGACCCATGGCTCATGTGCCACACACCTGGGCTTTTGTGAACACAGCCAGGACATTTTTTTCCCTGGGATTTGAAAGGGAAGCTTTATGCCTCACCCACCATGGGCACAAGCTCCTGTTAGTGCTCAGAGTGCCCCTCCGGAGAGAGCCCAGTGTTGGTATAAAGCAATTCAATCTTTGGGAACTAAATGAATGTCTTCAAATTAGAAAAAAAATCCTTTTCAAGAAGTTTGAGAAGCAATAATTTCCCTATATTTAAATGTAGTACAATAGAAAGTTGACTAAGAAAAGCTAAGAAATAACCAAAATCACTCAAGAAACTATAGGCAAGCTTACATGGAAGTCTGGAGTCTGGCTCTTAAAGGCTTAGACCCTTTCCTCAGACCATGTCCAGGTAAAGTTTAAATAAAGCCCTCATTTCTGCAGCTATACCCCATACTTGTAATTTCACCAAGTCTTTGTGATTCATTACTATTATGTTTAAGGCCCATACTACTCATATGCAGCCTTTGGTTTCTCAGGTACAGGTTGATGCTTTGAGTCAGAAAAATGACATCTTATTAGAATTGAGGCAGAAATATTTCTCATGCCTGTCCAAAATGCCAATGAACTTGTGTTCTCAGGCATGGGGGCCTATTTTTCTATTCACACACACAAAAAGAAAAGACAGCAGTTTTGCTTCTAAGGAACATACTTAGATACCAAGGTGAAGGCATGATTTACAAAACAGTATATTCTAGAATTTTGTTCAAAAGATGCCCATCTATATCCATCACTAATTTCATTACTTTGGTACAGTAAGAAATTGAAAGAAGCAATTATTTTCCTTTGTGCCTCAGGTTGAAACTGACCAAGAAAATTTACAATACAGGATTGATTTGAAAAGCTCCCCCGAGCTCTAAAAATAATGCATACTGAAGTGTAGTTATCGTCTGAAAAGTCATAATCTAAACCCAGTTCTGTTAGGTGATCCAACTTCTGTTTATTAAAGGGGTTATCAAATTGCAGGAGCTATTGATCCATTTGGATGCATAAAAATTAAATAATTTAGAAGACTGGCTTTCCTAATACATTAAAAAGAACTTCTCTTGGATTTTTAAAATACATTAATGAAACATTTTGAAGAGATCACTAATATTGTAAAGGAAATTATATCCCTTGATTATTTCAATCATATATGACATATAAATGTTTTTAAATGGGTCAAACTCTAAATTAAGTGTTAAATTAAGAAAAATAGAATCTGAAAGCATAGAACCCAGAGATTATTTATCAGTACTTGCAAATCTTCATACTCACTTTTATCTGCAAATGTCACATTTTCTGCCCTTTGCATGTGTTGGCCTCTCCCCCAAATCCTCTCTTGACCCCACATCTCTCCACCCCAGCCCTCCATCTTGACAGCTCCTCACCCCAACAGCATTACCCCTTCTGTGTGGCCTCTAAGCCAACTTCAAGAAGGGTCCCCTGGGGGTAGGAGGCATTGTCACTTGACACTAGTCTGTGGGCTCACCATGCACAAGGTTTTGGTTCCCCTGTGTACTTGGTCAACTCTCAGTGCTGGTTCTGACCCAGCATAATTGTGATTGCTTGTGATTGCTTGTTTTAGTATAGTCAGGTCTGGTCTTTGGAGTTCTTAGGAACCAGGACCAGTTTTCTCCACCTGTGCCTCAGGTGGAGCTGCCAGCTGGGTCTGCCTTGTACTGGTTCTTAACACAGGTGTGTACAGACCAAGGTAGGCTCAGTGGCCTGGGACATGGTTGGGGCAGGAGATGGAGCCCTCTCATATCTAGGATAGAATCTAGGATAGACCCATTGGAGAAAATGCTCTTGTTCTGTTGATGTAGCTTGAACATTCAGAAAATTTCCAGAAGCAGAAATTCTTATCTTTATTGGTCCCTATGAGTTTTATCTTCTTTCTGTTTTTGTCTTCGCTGGGATTTGATAAACAAAAATGGGACAATGTTAGGGTTGTCTTTCAATGGGAAAAATAACAAATAAACAAGTAGAAGGCCTGCGGATGATTTATTTATGGAAGACCTAACAAATCCTAAACATTTTGAGAGAATCATCATGGAATAGTGTTTCTGAGGCAATCATTTCCTATTATACACATCTATCAGAACAAGTGCAAGACAGACTCAGCTAGAGGCTCCGCCTGCCGCCCACAGGGTGGACAACGCTGGCCCCGGCTCCTAAGAGCCGCAATGACTGAAGCTGACTGTACTGAACTAAATAATTGCAATCAGTTTCCTTTGCATACATATATCCCATTTTACATTTCAAAAGCATATAATTTTTTTAAAAAGCATATAATTTTTATTGGTCCAAAAAGAGACTAAAATGTCTTCCTTCAGCACAATTCTTTATTGTGGGGGGCTGAGGAGCACCAGCAGCACCCCCTCTGGAGGAGCCAGGAGAAAGCTGGCATCCCCACAGTGGGTGCTAGGCTTCCCCCTTCTTATTTTGTTCCCAGAGGTCTTCTGAGCAAAAGTGGGAGCAATGATGTGGGAACACACAGCTGTCAGTTCTTCCCCTCTAGAAAGAATCCTTTCAACAGGAAAATCTTAAAGAAGAGAAAGAAAACAATGTAAATACCTCTTGCAAACACTGCAAAATAATTCCATCCTGTCCTCTACATATTTTCGTAAACTACAGGCATAGTTAAATATCCATTTCCATCTACAGTTTCCGTAATAACGAGAAAAGGCAGTTTTATTTTTCCCTCTGTGAAAGCATTTTTTTTTTCCCCAGAAAGACAGGAACTGCTGAAGGAGGAAGTCTCCCAGGGCTGGATTTCAATTAACTTCTGTACCAATTGCTGATAAGTTTAGGCAATCACTGTTCTTCAGAAAATAGGGCAGAAAATCTAAAAGATCATAAAGACGAGATGACTGACCAACCGAATCGTAAAACTGTTCCTCTAACTCCATTCCTTCTCCCAGTTGGGCCCAACTGTAGAGAATTGTACATAAAATACAATAGGTTTGATACTTGATATTCAATAATACAAAAATGCTGCTATGTGTGTTTGGAAACTAAGACTTTGGTCTGGAGATATGAGAATCACTTTAATAATCAAACATCCTACCCATCCCTGCCAAGGGAAAGAAGGCTAGCTGAGGTACAGTACAAAGAAGTCAAAGTCCAGTCTTAGATGACTGTATTCAGGGGTCCAGATCTTGGTCTACTGTGTAGGAATGCTGTGAGCTTGGACTATAGTGTCCATGCATAGCGATCACAATACCTGGTGCCATGCAATGTTGGCTTTTTAGAAGTTTGCAGTTTTGCTGATCAAGGCTGCGACCGGCAGATTTTGGCCAGTCTTGCTCACTTGTGATTCGCTGACTTGATCTTGAGTCTGAAGGCTGAGTTTCCTCTCATCTTCCTCCTGGGGTCAGCAGCCTGATTGTTTCTTCTTCACAGATATTTTAATATTCTTTTTATAACATGTTGGTTACAATTCCACTGCCCCAAACCGGTCATACTCAAAAGAATAATGTAAATCACATAGCAAGTGGCATGGATGATGAAATACATGAATGACTGAGGCCAGCTCATGCCATTTACCACTAATTCTGTCAACCTCAGGTCATCATCTGTCATTTGGGACTAACGATACACCTTCGAACATTAAATAAGTTACACTTAGAAGTACCTTATTCCTGGGATGAAGTTGATGTTCAATAATTGTTGCCTTCTTTCTATCCCCCCTCTCCAACTTTATAAAATAAATTAATAACCTGTCACACCAAATGAAATTATTGTAAGGTTTTTAAATAGGTAACACATAGGCGAATACTTTGAAAATATTTCAGTTGCCATATAATTTTTCTATTGCAATAATATATGGGATTTTATCCTCATGCAATCACAAATAAGTTCAAGCACTTGAATATTAAATCACAAATTTCACTGAGCACTCAGCATGTAGTAAGGGAAACTGTTCTCTACAATAGGTTCTGCTATTTATGTTATAATCAAACCAAGTATGTGTGGCTTAAGATGAGGGTTGGGCAAAGAGGGAGAAACAGGGAGGAGATTCGTAACATTAGTTAAGTAACTCCTGCAGTATTACCTAAGATATACGAGATTGATCTGGAGAGAGATTCTTTTCAATCAATTATAGTCTGAAAGCCCACATCTTAATGAGGTTGTTTCCAAATAAGAAGTAAAGATTGATGGGTAGGTGGCAGAGGAGACAAGCTGGATGGTTGTCAGGTCACAATCTCAAGCCTTAATAAATTGAAAACTGTTTATGAAGCAGAGCAATACAATCCTCAGATAATGATCCTTAATTGTGCAGCTAGCTGCGATCCCCAGAGACTCCGAGGGACATGAAGAAATTTGCCTCAAGATAGCAAAGATGGGAAGAAGAAAAGGTCAGCATTTTAGTGCAAGAGAGATGGGAGGCCTGACCCTCTGACTGTGTTATTTCTAATAGCCTTTGTGACATTTATAAGGTGTCCTAGTCTAGAGGAGTTTATTATGATGTTTCTCTCCTTCCCTCCCCCGTTTCCTTTTCTCTCTCCCTTTAGCCAGATTTCAGCTGTCTCTTTCCCTGTAGCACCAACTTAATTGATTTTTCACATTTCTCTTCTCTCCTCTCCTCTCCTCTCCTCTCCT
>NDGM011122144.1:0-18161 GCA_002564305.1 Octomys mimax
AAAAAAAAAAAAAGAAGAAGCAAAGAGGATGAGACTATGAAGCAAAGTTGAAGACACATGTGGCCTAACATTCTTGTTCCTAACTCCGGCCTTGTAGGAACTCAATTCAACCATTCACTTCATACACTTCAGTGTCTCTATTGCCAAACTATAGTGACGAAATGCAGAAATTATGAGGTGCTAAAATTCGCATTTTTGGTACAAATACCAATATGAATTAAAGATTTTAGCCAAAATTAGTGATACAATATTACAGATGGTCTTAAACATATATTACATCAGTAATGGTCAGGACAAAATGTTTATCAGAATCACCTAAATAATTAAAAAAGGACAAATGTTTGATCACCTCAAGAAATGCTGATTTAATTGGTCTGAGGTTAGGCTGAGGCATCCGTATTCCCTCTCCTCTGCTCCTACCTCACATAGTGCAAATATATATATATATATATATATATATATATATATATATATATAAAAGAAATGATTTTTAAATACTTATAGTGTATCAGGTGTCTTTATTGAATCTGTATAACAAACTTACATTTTATGGATGGGTAAATTAATGCACAAATAATTGAAAAGACTTAAAAATGACACGTGAGTTGTAAGAGGCAGAGATGGAATATTAACTTCTGAATTCAGAGTTCTTCAGAAACTTACTATAAAGAGTTAGAAGTTTAGTTACAGGATAGTTGAAGTTTCAGAAAGTGTTACTTGAACTGGGCCTCATGGATTTGGTAGGCATTTAATGTATCATAATGTCTTATGAGTAATAATATAGTGTAGTGACTGAGAGGATAGCAATAAATGTTAACAATTTCCTGGGTTTACAGCTCATCTCTGTTACTTATAATTACCCTGTCAAATTATTTAACGTGTTTCAGTTATTTTACGTGAAATTATAATATTTATTAGAGAAGTTTTTTGTTATTCATATTAAATAACTTAATTTTTAATGAATTTAGAACAGTGCCAAGTATAAAATAAATCTTTTGAAAACCGGCTAAATTTAGAAATATACATTCCAAGATCAACTCAGAAACCTGGTACTGCCACCTCTGAAGGCATAGAGTGGATTTACAACTACAAGGAGAAGTAAATCAGGTTCAAAATTTCGCAATTCTTTCTAAAGTTGGCTCACGAGAGTTAAGAAAGATCAGGAAAGAATTCCACATAAAAAAGTGAGAAATCCAAATTTCCAGGTATTCAGAGTTAAAGGTGTGCTTAAGAAGCAAGTTCAAGGATGGATCCAGAATAATTTGGAGCCAACATAAGTATGCTTTATGTATTTCTTTAAAATTCTGTTGCATGGTCAACCTTAGTGTAAGCATAATTGTCTTCATTGAGCCATCTAAGATTGAGAGAATATTGGTATTTGAGGAGTATACTGAGAGAAGTTCCAGAAAATTTTAACAGGTGACTAATGCAAGAATACAAAATGAAATGGGAAATTTTCCCATGTAGATGGATAACACATCCTTTGTATCAAAATATCACAGAACTAGAAAAAAATTCTAAAGTTTATATGGAATGCAAGAGGCAATGAACAACTAAAACAATCAAAAGCAGAAAGAACAAAATGAAAGTATTGCACTACCTGACGTGAAATACTACAAAACTGTAATGATTAAAATAGTAGACTATTATCCTAAATACAAGGAAGTAGAAATGAATTTTATGCCTAAAAGTAATCTCTCCAATTTGTAGGCGACTGATTTTCAACAAAGGTGATAAAAATGTGCATAGTGCTTGGAAAGCTGGCTATTCAAAGGAAGAAGACACAGTCAAGTAATTGGCAAGTAAAATGAATAAATACTTAACAAAAGAAATACAAATTTTCAAAGAATATGAAAAATTGTTCAACATCACTGATCATCAAAGAAATAAAAATTAATGCTAAGATTTCATTTTACTCTGGAAAGAATTGAAATCATTAAGAAATCAAATAATAATAAAGGTGTTTTTGGCTGTGATGAAAAAGGAACACTATTTCATTATATGGAAAATAGAATATTACATGAAATAAATCAGCAGCACAAGTTTAAATATACAATATCTCTCATTTTGGTGAGGCAAAGTGCAAACAAAAGGAATGATAAAGGTTTAGAGAAGGGGGAAAGAGAGTAGATCTCTTGCAATACGAAAGTGGTCCAAGGGATCAAGGGTGAGAAGTAGGAAGAAGGATAACAGAAAATAAGTAGATTAAAGATATGTCATATATAGGAATCTAATAACCACAATTAATGTAAACATATGATTTCCATAAAGCTTTACTAGTTTATATCTCCACCAACAATAAAGTATTGTTTATTTTTAATAGTCAGCAATTGTCATTGTTTAATTTGTAAATGATTGTTCCTATTTCTGGAGTATGATGGTATCTTAGCTTTGTTTTATTTTGCAATGTTCTAATGATCAGAGATGCTGAAACTCTTTATATATTTGTTGGCCTTTTTATTTCTTTCTCTTTGAGGTGTGTGCTCATTGTCTGCCCATATAGTGACTGGTCCTTTAATTAATATGTGGCTTAATATTTTTATGGTCTTTAAAAATTCTATATATGTCTTTTGCCTAAGTTGTGTCTCATATTTTTTCCAATATATAGTTTTCTGCCTCACTGTACTGATTCATTGTTCAGTTTTTTTTATTTTTTATTCATTTTAATAAAAAAAGATAAAATAGCAGTGAAATTGTTTCAAAACAGGTTAGTAGGACAGTTCCAATAATTAATACATTACATATTATTGTCTTCATAGTAGTTATTCAGAGGACAAGATGTCCACATGATATCGTGTCTAACTAATATTAATACAAATCTTTCTTCTCATTGAACTAAGAGAAAGTAGATGTATATCTTTTCTAACTATTTTGTTTACATATATTTTTTCAAAACAAAATGGTCCTTTGTTTATATCCTGCTTTTTTGTTTTGTATTGTCAGGGATGGGTGTTCGATTACTGTTAGAAAGCTGTATTTGGAGAAATCTTTAAGGGACCTTTTCATATTTGATACCAGTCCAAAGATTATAAGTACTTAAATTCAGCAAAGAAGTTGCTTTTTAATCTAATATAATGGCATTATTTATTTCATCATTCTTGTGCAATTCACGTTATATTTAGAAAGTCCTTTCCTATACTTATGTCTTTCTTTCTTTTCTTTTTTTTTTCCTTTCTTCTTTCTTTCTTTTTTTCCAGTACCAGAGATCAAACTCAAAACCCTGTGCTTGCCAGGCAGGCACTTATACCACCGAGCTATATCTCAAGCCCATCTTCAATTGTTTTATACATTTTAACTTCCAGATAGTTTAATGTTTTGGTTTTAATATTCATGTCTTTGATTGATTTTATTTTATTTCAGCACATGATGAGAAATAATCATCCATTTTCAATCTTTGGCAAAGAGATATCTAGTTTTTCCAGTACCAGTGAGGAATGACCTATGTTTCCTTAAAAATGCTTTTGTCCGCTTTTACAAAGAAAAAATAGCTAACTATATGTGGGAATATTTCTGTATCCTCTGTTCAGTTCCAGTTCTTATTCTCGTCCAAAATATGCTGATCTAATTTTTATTTGCATATTTCTTTGTGTACTTTTTCATAATTCAGCATTTTGCTCTAAATTTCAGGCACATTGTCTTACATTAATCATTTCTGCAATATAAAAATGCTTTGCAGTACTTATGTCACCTATTTCTATTTGATATCTTTTTGATGATTCCATATACCTGGTGAATACGTTTTTCAAGTTTTTAACTGTTTGATTAGTTTTTCTAGTGTTTTATTTATTTTTCCAAAATGAACTGTGGGTGTATTGATTGAAATTGCTTTTAATTTTGTTCATTTTCAATTTGAACTCAATTAGCTTTTCAATTCTTCTATACACATGTCACAGAGTTCTGTTCCTGGTATTTGCTTTTCTTTACTTTTGTGAACACTTGTTCTGCTTTCCAAGAATTGGAAGACCTTTGGGGTCTTTTTTGATTCCCCATACTTCTAATTGTATCATTTTGGGGGGCTGCTACAGATTGAGAACCAAAGTAGTGAGGAGTGTTCATGACTTATAATGAGAATTTTAATAGCGTATTTCTTTCCCATGAATAATTTTTAGCTTTGTATATGCAGTAATTCTACTACTTTTCTGTTACATTTTTCCAGTGATTTGGGCTCTACCCACATTTTGTCAAAAGAATTACTTCTGGTTATCACAGCATGGACAGTTTCAATCATACAACACTTTCATGTGGTACAATTTGCAGTTACATTTCCCTTTGTCTATATTCTATATTCACTAGGGCCATTTATCATTTGTATTTGATTTACAATGAGATAGGTAAAATTGAAGGAAGATGATGGAAGGAGCTTGGATGATGAGTGTAAGGCATTGATGTAGAGGTTTTAAGAAGTGCTAGAAATACAAGAGAACAAATTCTTGATGTTGAGTGCGACTCTGTTGTAGTACATTTAGTGAGATTAAATGGTTAGCATTGATAGTTTTCCGAGGATATCTGTGGGGGCAAGTGTAAGATATAGGAAAAAGTAAGGTTGCTTCTGTATTGAGTAAAACTACAAAGTTTTACACTTTTTTATTTTTTGTTAGTTTTCCTCTCAATCCTAGGTAACCTCCTCCCATTTAATTCTTCTGTAAGTTTTTGTTTCCCAGAATCTGACAAATGAAGGTACACCTTTTAGAGGTTTCAATGATCACAAACAAATGGCAGTGGTATGCCTGCCTGGGAGGAGCTGAGTTGCAGACAGTCACTGTGCTGTCATTTTTTCCTTCCATGTACTGTATCTTTATTTGAGTTTATTGATGCGACATGGGTATACATAATGATAACATTCATTATAGGGAATTGGCACCTGTACACAAAATATCTTAATTCTTTATTCCCTATTCTGATCCCTTTCTTTAAAAACCTCTTTCCCTCCTGATTTACAAAGCTGTTTTTATTTTATTTTTCTTTTTTCATTTTTCCTCTCTTCATTCTTTCCCTCTCCAGTTTTCTTTTGATTTTGAACAGTTTCTTCCTATTTCACCACATCTATTGTACACTTTGGTTCTTATTTACATTTTAGTTTCTTATATCAAAAAGATAATGTGATATTTACACATGTGTGTCTGATTTTTTAACCTTATGACTATGGAATAAAAGTTCATTAATTCAGCTATAAATGTCACAATTGTATCTTTCTTTATGACTGAGTAATACTCCTTACATTAAAAATGTTATCCGTTAATTGGTTGATGGGCCTGTGGGTTGCTTCTAAGATTTAGCTATTACAAACTGTGCCACTGTGTATGTGAATGTTTATATATTGCTGTAGTATGACATTTTAAATTCTTGCAGGAAGATAACCAGAAGGGGAATAGCTGAGTCCAATGGAATTTCAATTCTTATATTGTAAGGAATCTCCATACAGATTTCCACAATGGCTGTACCAGTCTACACTTCCACCAACAGTGGAGACCTGCTCTTTATTCTCAGGGCCCTCCTAGCATTTGCTATTTGTTGTCTGTTTGGGAATGGACATTCTTTTTGGAGTGAGATAAAAATCTCATCATTGATTTGATTTGCATTTCTTCAATGATCCGTGATGATGAACATTTTTCATATAATTATTAGCCATTTGTAATTCTGAGAAGTGTCTATTTATCATGTACTATAATTCCTAAATTACTTATAAGCTAACATTAGCTTGAAAAGTATTGCAAATTTAGAGAGTTTCAGATTTTAGGAATATAATATAGTATCTTTATTCTTACTGTGTCATATTACATTTGAGGTTAGGGAAACATCACATATTCAAACATTTTAATTCAGTACAAGAACATATGTTAGACAATTTTAATTAGGGTAATAACCTTTTATCAGGTTACACCAAGCTATCAAATCCAGGAAGATATGATTTTTTACTTTAAGTGAGTTTTCAGTTTTGTCATTGTGAATAAAACAGTATAGGATTATATTGCTGTATTAATTACATTATGTCAATATAAATTTATTCCATAATTCCACAAATGGATTTAGATGAAGTAATAGTTAGTGGCCTAATATCTTATTAGCTCAAGTAAGAAGAACTATATCATGTTTCAGTTTAAAAAAAACTAAGCATTTTACAATATCCAGTAGGGCTTTTGATTTCTTTAAATGGAAACGTGCATGTTTATATCATATGCATGTGTGGATTTTCCTTAATAAGATAATAATATAAATATTTCTATAAAATAAAAAATAACACAAATGTAAATGTGTTAGTTACTTTTCTCTTGTTGCTCAGACAAAATACCTAACACCCATAAATTAAAGAATTAAATGATTATTTAGCTCACAGTTTGTAGAGGTTTCAGGCAAAAATTGGCTGGCTCTAAGGCAGGATGGTATGGTAGAGAGTGATTTCAGAGGACAGTCCATGATGGGTGGAAAGTAGCAAGGCAAGCAAGGAGGAAGACCAGCTTCTTTCTGTCTTTATATTGTATCAAAGTGAAAACATGTACCAAACCAATCACCATACTGATTTAGTGATCACACACTTTTAATCACAGCATAAAACATAAAATACTCTAGATTGATCTGCCTCCAAAAGAGCCCCACTTATGCTTGTAAGGGACTTTATCAGGATATCAAGGCAAAACCCATAACATCCTGTACCTTGGCCCCCAAAGACTCATGTACATCCCTTTATGAAAAGGTATTTAACACATCTCCAATTGTTTCCCAAATCTTAACAGTTTTAGTATTGCTGAAAAGTGCAAGTACAAAGTCTCCTCTGAAGTTTAAGTTAAACTCTTAAGTGCAAACCCCTGTACACAATAAAAGAAAGTTAAACACTTCCAATATTCAATGACATAAGATAGAAATATTATAATAATGTAATTAGAAAAATAAAATTTGATAATATTAAAGAACAACTATTTATTATATCCTAGAGAGTTTCATACTAATATAGCAGAACATCACAGATAGTGTACTTGAACCAAAATGCATTGTCTTGACAGTTTTGAGGACTGGAAAATCCAGTAGCATTTTTACAGCAACTGCTAATGGGCTTTATCTAGCAATATCCCATGGTAGAATGTAAAAATGTCTGTGAATGTGTTTGTGTGTGTGCATGTGTGTGTATGTGCGTGTGTGTGAGTGTGAGAGAGAGACAGAGACAGAAACATAGACAGACAGAGAGAGACAGAGAACAAAGCAAATGGAGGAAAATACAAATAAAATTTTCACTTCTGACAATTGCTAGTTCTGCTGAAAACCCACTACTACTATGGAGAATTGGAATTTACTGGGTTATTTTGCTAAATTCAAAAACCTACAATATTTGAACTGGCATTAAGTATGGAAAGGTCCTTTAAAGACTTGTCCAAATACAGCTTCTTGAACAGTAATGGAGCACTCATCTCTGACAAAACAAGACAAAAAGAGGGCCACAGATAAAGGTCCTTTTTGTTGTGAAAAAATATGTATATATAACATAAGATAAATATACAGCTAGTTTTTCTTAGTTCAATGAGAAGAAAGGTTTGTACTAATACTGTTTAGACAATATATCATGTCTACATCTTGTCCTCTGAATAAACACTACGAAAATTACTGAAACTGTCCTACTAACTAACCTGTTTTGAAACTGTTTCATTGCTATTTTTTATCATTAAAATTAATAAAAATAAAAAATACAACTTTCATGTATTATTCTAACTTGGTTATAAATAATATTCTTTCAATAAGAGCATTAATCTACTTATGCAGGCTAAAAGTCTAACTAGGAATACTAATTGGTTGAGAATTAAATTATCATAATTAAGGTTACACTTTCAAATCATAGTACTTTCACTGTAGAAATACTTGCTTATTTAGCAAAAAGTGAACTGGCAAAAAATGCTAAACAAAGCGATACAATACTTCAGTGAATTTGATAACTACAAATTTACTACATTAACTCAAATATATATGTATATATGATTCATAATTATATATTTTTGACATATATATGAAAGAAAATATGATGAAAGAGCATTTTACTTGTATTTATAGCAAAAATTAAAATAAAAACAACTGTACATAACTTATGCAAAGAATTTTCTCTCTTTGTTCTTTCATCCTTCCTTCTTTCCTTCCTTCCTTCCTTCCTCCTTCCTTCCTTCCTTCCTTCCTTCCTTTCATTTTTTTTTTTTTGTGTGTGGTACTGGGGATTCAATTTAGGACCTTATGCTAACCAGGCAGGTGTTTTTCTACTGAGTTACCTCTCTGGCCCTGAACTTTTCTTTAAAGTTATAAGACAATGACAAGATATTAACATATGGAGTATATAATTTTTTCTCTTCTTTTTTTTCTGTGGAGCTGGGGATTGAACTCAGGACCTTGCACTTGCCAAGCAAGTGCTTATTTGGAGTATACAATTTCAATATATCTTTAGGTGTGGTTACTTGATCAAGATGTTGGACAGGGCTGGTGAGATGGCTTAGTGGTCTAAAGCACCTACTTGGAACAAGATTAGCGAAGCACAGGGACCGCGGTTCAATTCCCAGCACCACATGCCAGCCAGCCCCGCCCCCTGGTGGGCCGAGCTTGCCACACACACACACACATAAATAAATAAATAAAAATAAATGTTTTTTTTTTTTAAGATGTTGGGCAATTTTTACATGATTATGAATTTTATATGTGAAAGAGACAGAAAACGTATGAGCAAGAAGTGTAGAATGATTGGCACAATCAGTGAGAGAAAAAGAAAGGCTGGGTTCAGGTCTATTATTTAGATTACTGCATGAATTCATAAAGATTAAGTCAGTTTGATGGTGGAAAAGAAATAAAGTAAAACACTAGAGCAAAATAGAGAATAATTTAATAGCCATAAGGTTTTTGGAAACTTAAAATTTAGAGTGTTACATCTATGACCAGTGGTGTAGTGTTTACTTACTAGTTTTAAAAACTGACTATCTGTGAATAACATGCTATTACATACACCAAGATAATATATTAATATATATATTGGTGAGTTGTATTTATTCTAAAAATATGAACATAAAAGTAGAACCAATAGTGGACTGGGAGATGGCTTAGTGGAATAAGCACTTCCCTGGCAAGTGCAAGGCCTGAGTTAAATCCACAGATCTACAAAAAAAATATATGTATATATATATATATATATATATGTATAAAATAAATTTATTTAAAAAAATATTGATAAATACCCTTACAATTTTGGTGTAATAAAGAATTTTTAATACAAAATCAAGATCCCGTAATTGAAATGATTGATATATATGTGCAGTACATGACAATTGCATATATTTTGGGGCATTGATGTATGTGCATAATATATCTAAAATCTTTCCTAGCCCCATGTCATTCTCCTTTCTCCCTATTCCTTTCAACTCTTGGCTCATTTTCCCTTTGCAGAAGCTCTGTTTGTGGATTTTTTCTTACCTTCTCCCATTCCCTTTCACTTGCCTTCCCCTAGCTTATCCCATTAATTGTTTCCTATCAATTTGAACTCCCTACTTTCTATTTATCAATTGTCTACTTTTTTCTATATAGTAAATTGCTTTCTTTATTTTCTATTTATCTATTTATACAGTTTGATTTCCTTTATATCAGAATAATACTCTGTTGTAGATAAATGTCAAATTTCCTTTATCCATTCATCTGTTGATAGGTATAGGGGTCATTTCCAAGAGTAGGTATTATAAAATGTACTGCTATAAATATGGGTCTTCATGTATCCCAGTAAATGGTATGTAAGATTTAAGCATTGGAAGAAAATACTTAGAAGGAGAATAGTGCATGAAATGGCCTTTTTATTTTTAGCTGTTGATGAATGTCTCTAATGAATTCCTTAATGACGGGACTTACATTCCCAACAATGTAGAACTGTTGTTCTGGCCATTCCACAATCATTTGTTATTATTTGATTTCTTGAAGATTAACATTATTTCTGGAGTAAAATGATATCTCAAAGATTTTCTTTTTCTGTAGTTTAGGGAAGGGTCTACAGGGTGTTCAGCATGTTGCTACTAGAACACACTCATAGTGATTCTCCTGTTTATAGCCTTGCAAGAGCTGGGATTACAGGTGCGTGGTACCATGCCATCTCAATCGCAGTCTCCATAAGCTCTGGGGGCGGGGCTGGCATGGCAGTCCTGGGGATCCAACGCCCGGTCCCTGCACATGCTTGCAGGTGTTTTAATCCACTGAGATATTTGGCCAGCCATCAATGTTGATTTTATCTGTATTTATCTAACTACTAGTGATTTTCAATATATATACTGAAGAGTTGAATTTTTTCTGAGAGGTCTCTATTCATATAACTTGCACCTTTATTTATTGAGTCTTTTATTGTCAGGTATCTACTCATCTGAGTTCATTATATCTTCTACATGTCAGTCCTTTGAGAAATAGTTTGAAAAATTTATTCCCATTCTGAAAGTTATATCTTCACTCTGTTGGACATTTTCTTTCTTATGCAGAATCATTTTTATTTGATATAATTGCATTTGTTGATTTTCAGTATCATTTCTTGTGTCTTTGAGGTTCAGTACAGTAAGTCCTTCTCTCTGCCTATATCTTCCAGGGTTTTACCCATTTTATCTTTCAGTAGATTAAGTGCTTCTATTTTAGAATTTAGGTCTTTGATCCATTTTTATTTTAGTTTAGTTTATTGTGACAGATATGAGTCTAGACTCAGCCTTATGCATGTAATATCCAGTTTTCCAGAATCATATTCTAAACAGGCTATTTTTCTCCAATTATGTATTTTAGGGCCCTTTTAAAAAATCAAATAGTGCAATGTTTCAAGGAACATATTGAACAAGGGTGGTAACAATGGAGATAATTCTTTTGTTTCTGATTATAAAGGGAAAGATTTCAATTTATCATTTAACATGATGTTAGAATAGGTTTCTTATAAGTGGTTTTTATCAAACTGAGATACAGTCCTTCTGTACCCCTAACTTCTGTGTTCTTCACATCATGGGACTACAGATGTAATAAACCAACAGACCAACCTTATCCAAGAGATTAATACCCTGGGAGGAGGTTTCATTCTAAGACGGAACTGAAAACTTATCACAGAGATCAGGTGAGAAATGACAGCCTTGGGATACAGGCTTGGAAATGGTGGCACATGAGTAATCATTTTCTTAGAGTCCCTGGGAGACATGGAGTCAGACAGGTAAGATGAGACACTACCAAATTTATGTTGTGGGAGGCCAACATAAGCAGGAGTAATCAGATGGTTCGAACATGAAGAAAATGCCATTTAATCTAGTAGTATATATGCACTAAGAGCCTGCTGTGTACATCCAACAGAAATTAGTGGTCTGAATTAGACACTGGGGATTTTTGAAATAATATACAAAATCAACAAAAAAATCTTACCAAAAAGGTAAGGAAGGACAAAAGTCAATGCAATTGGAATTTAATAAGATGAAATGACAATGAACAATGCTCAAATCTGGAAAAATATTGACAATTACTTCATACACATTTATGTAAATAATTACAGAACTCAGAAGAAATGAGTAGATTTCTAGATACACAAGACTTACCAAAATTGAAGCGAGAATATATAAAATGTTGAACAATTTATTAACAGTGAAGGAGACTAAAACATTCATAAAATACTACCAACCAAAAAGATAGACCCTAGGATGAATGCAATGGTTTAGAAGATGCAGATACAAGAACAAACACCTTCAGCCATCTTATCTTTGACAAAGGGGTCAAACATGTTTATTGAAAGAAAGATAGCCTCTTTAACAAATGGTGCTGGAAAAAACTACCTCTCTACATGCTGAAAACTAAAAGTTGACCCAGGTCTATCATCATGCACTAAACCACAGTCAACATGGATTAAAGTTCTAAACATTAAAACAGAAAAACTAAATCTTCTGGAAGAGAAAGTAGGTGACAATCTGGAAGACATTGGGGTAGGCAAACATTTCATGAACAGACGTCAAACTGTACAGGAAATACTTGAAAGAATAAACGACTGAGACCTCCTCTTCTTACGAAGAATCTGCACATCAAAAGAAATGACTAACAGAGTGCAAAGACAACCCACACATTCGGAAAAAACTCTGAAATAATAAGCATTCAGGAAAAGGTCTCCTTTCTAGAATTTATAAAGAACTAAAAAGCAGTAGGGCCCCAAAATTTAGAGACTCAATCCAGAAATGTGCATTAAAGATGAACACATACTTCTTGGAGGAAGAAATACAACAGGCAAATAAATACATGAAAAAATGCTCCACACCACTAGTCATCTGTGAAATACAAATTAAAACAACATTAGAAAATGATCTCGCCCCAGAAAGAATGGCTATCAAAAAAATCAACAAACAACAAATGTTGGAGAGGCTGTGAAGAAAAACGCACCCTTCTCCACTGCTGGTGGGACTGTACACTGCTGAAAAAACTATGGAAATCAGTGTGGAGACTCCTCAAAAAACTAGGATTGGTGTGCCATTCAAACCAGCTATCTCCCTTCTGTGAATTTTCCAACAATAACTGAAAACATCGCATCAGTGATATATGTGCGCTGATGTTTATAGTAATACATTTTGTGAGATCCAAATCTTGGAAACAACCAAAATGCCCATCATGTGAGGAATAGAGGAAAATGATGTGGTATTTTTATACAATGGAGTATTCAACTATAAAGAAAAATAAACTTGAAGTCTTCATAGGTAAGTGGATGGAACATGAAGCTATACTCACAAGTGAAATGATCCAGACACACATGTGTAAATATCATATTGTCTTCTTAGTATAATAACTAAAGAGAAGTAAAAATTGAAAGGTTTAACACAGTTAAATGGAAAGAAAGAATTTAAGATTAAACAGCAAAGGGAGAGAAAGGAGAAGTCAGGAGATATGGTAGGGGCAAAACCATACATTTACATAAATAAGATGAATAAGACAATGGTCCTAAAATTTTCATCAGGGTTTTGAAAATAGCAGTTCATTGGTAGCATTCTCACCCTAACTCTATATGTTGATATCCATGAACTTTTCAACTATACTGAGGATAGCAATGTGTAATACTAAAACTGTGCTTAAAATACCTGTTAATTTGGTCTTCTAAATGTGTACTGCTTCTAATGTCATATCAATTATTCCTATACTCTCTTTAAATAAATGTCTGTAAAAATATAATAAAAGTTAATGAGGGACAATAAAACAAAACTGTAGCAGGATTGTACTGCTACAGTGTTGTATATGGTTTGATTTCCAAATTTCTGTTTAAAAATGTTTAGTTGGGGCCGGGGAGATGGCTTAGTGGAATAAGTGCTTCCCTGGTAAGTGCGAGGGCCTGAGTTCAATCTCCGCTTCTGCAAAAAACCAAAACAAAACAAAAAAAAGTCTAGTTGTTTTTTAACATTCTATAGAGATTTAAATTTTAGAGTATCCATGGTTGTTGGAAAATAGCAGTTCCATTTTATGTCTAGGCTATGTGATATTCAGACAATGAGGTTAAGCTTAACTGCCACTGTTACACAATAATAATATCATTAAGCATCTCTTATGGATGTTTAACAACTAAAGTTTGCAAAACAAAAATTAGACATATAGATGGGCTAAAAAATAGTGAATATTTTGGCCCTAACCCTTCAAATTCAGTGAGGACTGAGGACATAAGTGAACCTCTGCTGAGACATCCTCTAACTAAGTGGTGTCCCAAATTTCCTGATCAAGGAGATTATGGGGCCACAGAAGAAAGTGATTGATGATGTATAGTATGCCTAAGGAGAGCCACATAGAGAGGAAACAATCTCTCAGGCTTTCATAGAGCACAAATTGGTCAAGCAATGGCCGTGACTCATCCAGATGGCTGACACTGACATAGGATCTACCAACTGCAGTACAGAGTTTGAGGACAAATCCTGAGGGGATTTGACTGACCTTGTCAGATAGAAAAAGTTACATTTTTAGTTACATAGATCTTGCTTTAACTTAGTCTTAACCATGCAGCAGAAAAGTGTAACCACACGGTATAAAAAGTAAAGCTATATTAATATGCTGAACTGTAAAAGGCTCAAGTCAACAACTTTTGTGGAAAAATATATGTATATACAAGATAATTAGGATAGATATACAGCCACTTTCTCTTTGTTCAATGAGAAAAAAGGTTTATACTTAAATTGTTTAGACAAGATACCATGTCTGCATATTGTCCTCTGAATAACTACAATGAACACAGCAATATGCAATGTATTAATTATTGTAACTGTCCTACAAACCTGTTTTGAAGCTGTTTCATTGCTATTTTATCTCTTTTCTCACTGAAAAGAAAAATAAAATACTCCAACTAAGAAAACTCCAGGGCATATAACGCTAAATTCTGAAAAAACTTTTGGTGACATCTAACATTATCATGCTCCAAACATTTTAATGAAATTGAAGAATGGTAATACATCCAAAATGATTTTCAGAAGCTAGAATTATCTGAATCCCAATATCATGGAAGAATCAAGAAAAAGCAGCTGTATAGGCCAATTTCTCCAAAAAATATAGATTCAGAAATCTTTATCAAGATACTGGCAATGATATTGCAACAAATAACCAAGAAGTTCATACACCATGACTGAGTAGGCTGCATCTCAGGGATGCAAGAATGGTTCAACTTACATGAGTCAGTGAATATAATTGATCAAATAAACAGAAACAAAGACAAAATCACATGATAAACTCAGTAGATGCACAAAAAATAATTTGACAAGTTGCAATATCTGTTCTTGATAAAACAGTGGTAAAATAGATATAGAATATTTTACTTTCCACATGAAAGAAGCCATTCATGATGAACCTACTTCTAACAGCACATTAAATAGAGAAAAACTGAATGCCTTCCTTCTAAAATCAGGAAAAACACAGAGATGCCTATCATCCCCAAGTGCGTTGAACATATTTTAAAGTGTCATACAGAGCAATAAAACAAGAGAAAAAGGTGATATGTATTGCAAAGGATGAACAAAATATTAATGGCAGATGACATGATCTTTATTATGAGATATAAGATCTCCTTTAATAAGTCTTTGGAAAAGCAGTTATCAAAAGAAATTTTCTGCCTTCATAAATCCTACATTGTAAAAGAGAGATGTCAGGTGTGGTGGTGTATGCCTGTAATACTAGGACTCAAGAGGCTGAAGTAGGAGAACAGGCACAAGTTAGTGGCTATCCTGGGCTACATACTGAACTCAAGGCTACACAGACTCTGTCTCAGAAAGAAAATAAATTAGCCTAACTGCATGCAATAGCTACATATTTTATGTGTTAGAAGAACAACAAAAAATCATAAGTGGAAAGGATCATGAGACAAAGAATTAAAATATAAGTCTAGAGACAAAAGGTGGAAAAAGATACAAATAGGATAGGTATCTACAGATAAGATAATTGGATAGAGTAATGTGGTTTCTATACATAATAGAAAACTACTTAGCTATAAAGAAGTATAACTTGTAGATGTATAGGAAAACATGACTGGAACTTGAAAATATAGTATAAAAATATAATGCAGAGTGATATAAATCAGAACACCAAGCTTAAATAGAATATGGTATCTGTCACTTAGATGAGGAAAAGAACAAATAGACTAATAAAGAAAAGGTAGAAGGTAACAGCGGGATGGATTTCTTGCCAATGATAAGGAGCTCAAGAGACTAAGGGTGAAGCAGCAGAGGAAGGGGAAAAAATAGAATGTAGGCATGCCATGTATAGAAATCTATCATGAACTATGAATACAAAGGCACATGGGAAGAATGTAAGTGGAGGAGGGAGGGAGTGAAGAAAGAAGGGCAAGGTAATTGGAAAAAGAAACAATTTCTATTAAGTATGTGTACCCACTCCCCAAGATGACCATACAATGAATGTACAGCAAATATACATGAAAATAATAAGAGAACAATAGAGAGTAATTTTTGGCTTTGGCTATGTGAGGTAGAAGGTACATTGGTGCATATGTTCTCCTAAGATAATTTGCAACCCAGAAGAACTAACATGGGTGGCCTTTGAGGGTTCGATAAATTCACCAGAATCAAGAACAACTGTTTTACATGCCTCCAACAAGTCTCATTGACTGTCTTGCTGTTACTGATAGGCTATGCCAGCAGGAGCAGCCAATTTTGCCATTTTGGTCTTGTAAAATAAAGTTTTTTACTTATGAGACTAGAAGTCTTCCAGGTAAATAAAACTACTCAGCAGTTTTCCAGAATCTAACAGCATGGAAAAAAATCAGAGAAACAAGCTGATAAGGGAAAGAATGATAGTTATGCTCATAAACTAGAAGAATTTATGAGTGAAAAGGGACTATACTCCACTATAGCTGGTCTTCTCTGACTGAAGTTGAAGACATTACTGGCTGAAAAACTCACAGTACAGAGGAAAGGGAAACTAGAAAAATCAATTAAAGAGATTAATAGAAGTTCTTTGAGATTCCTGTGTCAGGGGGAGACAAGCAGGATTAAAACAAAGGATCTTTTGGAACCCCTAGGCCCAATCATCTGATCAGCACATTGACATATAAATTATGTTTCATTTCAGTTATTCATTTAGCAAATCCCAGGAATTCTGTTAGTTACTTGATCTGAGGGATGTAAAGTATTGTATCTCATTAGTAAGTTAAATTTGATTATTGTTTCTACTGTTTTTCTTGTAAGTGTTGAAATTATTACGTGAGAAATAAGTCCAAAGATTAAGCTTGACTGTTTTGCATTATGGCAGTGACATCTTTTATAAAGTTATTATGAAGATGACAAATATATACATAAAACATAAACAGGTATTTTGTTATGAAAATAAAATACCTATTTTTATTGAGGCATTAATACACCTATTTTTATTTTTGTTAATGTACTTGGTTGTTACAGGGTCTCACTATGTAGGTTGGATTCATAGTGATCCTTCTGTTTTCATACTCCCCAGTGCTGGGCTTATAGGCTTATCTCACAATGCCTGCATTCTGGCCAGCTCAGCCTTCCCTGGGGGGCAGGGCTGGTGGTGCATGTAGTTCTGGGGATTGAACTGCGGTCCCTGCAACTATGCTTGCTTAAGAATTCACTTTGGTCCACTGAGCTATCTCACCAGCCCATATTTTTAATTTTAAATTGACAATATATACTTATTATAAAGTCAATAAGAAGCTGTTTGTTGTGCAATAAAGTAAGTATGGAAATTTTTATTTTATTTGGTGTTATCATCAGTTTGCATAACTAGAAAAATATTATATTTTGCCTGGGGAGATATCGCAGTGGTTTAAGCACCTGCTTGGCAAGGGCAAGGATCCAGGTTCAATTCTTGGTACCACATGAAATCCCAGCAGAGGGCACTAAGTCTACCACTGAAACCAGGTGTGCTGACATAACCCTGTAATCCCAGTGCTGAGAGGCTGAGACAGGAGGATCACTATGAGTCTGAGTTGTCTAATGAGCCAGTGTATCAAATAAATGAATGAATAAATAAATAAATAATTAAAGTATTTATGAAAAAAATTCCATGGGCCAGGAGATAACTCAGTGGCATAAACAGCTCCCTTGCAAGTGAAAGGTCCTGAGTTCAATCCTTTGTACTGCAAAATAAATAAATAAATAAATTCCAAACAAATTATTTGCACATCTTTTCAAACACTTCTCTTGCATATAAAGATTGAATAATCACTATTTGGAAACTATAGATATAAGGTACATATCTTAGTTACTTTTTTTTTTTTTTTCGTGGAACCAGGGATTGAACTCAGGCCTTGCACTTGCCAGGCAAGCGCTTATTCTACTGAGCCATCTCGCCGGTCCCTATTTTTTCATTGTTGTGAAAAAATACCAAACACCCAGAGTTAAAGGAGAAAAGATTTATTTTTTTCAGAGATTGTAGACATTTCTGTCCATAATCAGGTGACTCTAAGGAGTGTTGCTTGGCAGAAGATCCTCACAGAAAAAAGTTAATGGTCCCTACAAGTTAGCAGAGAAAACAAAGGAAAAAGGCAAGACTCTGTCGGTGACATATATTGCATTTAGGCTACCCAGATTAAAGCATGGGTCATACTCACACATTTAAGAATACACAGAAAAATTTGAAACAAATCAGAGCACTGAATTACTAATCATTCACCTGTAGTCTCATCATCACACACTCTAGAGTCATAAACCTTTAAAAAAATTATATATATA
>NDGM011122146.1:0-10366 GCA_002564305.1 Octomys mimax
AAAGAAAGAATAAAATAAAACTTTCTGGCAGTTATGTATTTGTGCAAATGTATAAATGATTATTATTTTGTTTTATAAATAAACATATATCTTCTATATATATGCTTTGTACAATATTGGTCCTAATGGCACACTCCTATCTATTTTTGTAATGGTGTACTTAGGGATTTTCATAGATTTTTACAGTGTATTTTCATTTTAGGGGTCTTTAGTTGTTATGATTATCCAACTGCAATTACCAGGTAGTATACATTTTCTTAGAAAGTTTTGGTTATCTTGACAAACAGAAACAGTGATGAGTTATATAATTTGAATATCATACTGCCACAATACAACCCAGCAAGCAGTCAGTACATCGAGTCTTATTTTACTTATACGTTTTATAAACTTTTTGTATATAACTTTGTACTTAAATTCTAACTGGAGAGATTTAGAAAACTAACTTTCATTTAGTCCAATGTGATTAAAAGAAATTGGATATACTGTTATTCATATCTTTATAGTATCAAAAATACTTGCATGATAATTGAAGTTGAAAAAATACTTGATGTAATTTTTGTATAAATACAATTCAACAAAAATGTTTATTATTTTGTTTTTATGAAGAGACTTATTTTTATTATTCTAGTCCAAAAAACACATTTGTTCATCTTTGCAGAGATGTTACAAGCTTTGGAAAAGGAATAGAGCCAAGATGGGGTCACAATCCACAGAAGAATCCTGGAAAATCAAGCCCCGTCCTGACCTCCCTTCTCCCACCATATCGGTTGCTTTATCAATACCCAGTATATGTAATCAGGCCATGGAGTCTGCTGATACTGACACTGTTATTCAGCCTCTCAGGACAGAAATGCAGGGCAGAAAGGAAGAGAAAACGTGTAAAAGTACTCGCAGTTATTAATTGTGTTTCAAACTTTGGAGGTAGTATTTTCCAGAGAAAGTTTATATCACCTTTAACGAAGGGTATGACTCCTAATTGCAGTCTTCAATTTCTTTTCTTATAAAAGATCCATGATTAATTAGGTCAATAGAATGTTAATAGATCAATCTAAAAGTATAGTCTTAAGAAACAGGATTTCATTGAAAGCCACCAAGTGCTTGCGCTTATACTTGAGACTAATTCTTTTATCTAAAGGCCCAGTACTAACATCCATTTGGTAAAAATAAGACACATCAGAGTTGAGTGAGATAATGTATGCAAAAGTTTAATAAAGATAGCCCTAGCACACAGTGATTAGCAATTAATTGGTCTCAGAAACCCATGCTATAGTAGATGAAGGATATGAAATTTTTTTCTGAGGTCAATATGGGAGACCTGATGTAACTTTTTGCGATACGTGCAGAAGGAAAAGCACACTAAAAAGAAAGATAATCCAAGAGATTAATAAGTCTAAGTGGAGCATGTGCAAGATTCAAAACATATACACTTAGATGGACTGTCCACTAAATGCAGTATTTTTCTAATCATAATGAATCAATTTGCTATATATAACGTTAAATAAAACATAGATTATGGAACATTGAAGTTTCTTCAATAGTCAACAAAATCCAATCCATACATGAAGGACATCAGAAATTGAATGAACGAGAATAAGATAAAACAGGAAATAAGCATAAATTTACATTGTATAAAACAATTTATTTCTCTCAAATTGCACATATTGTAAAAATATGTACAATTAGTAGGTGTCAACCAAAGAAAAACTAAAACGTTAAATACGCAAATTCATTTAAAATAGCACATGCATAAAGAAGCCCAGCCATTGCTCTGTGCCAAATTCCCTTTCTCCCAACAAAAGAAAACAAATATGTCTTAATATCACTAAGGACAACAAATAAATCCTCACATGGCTGCAATTTGAGGAAGCTGAAAACACCAAATTCTTTAAAATATAAACCTAGAACAAGCAAACAACAGGAAGATCCAGCAAAGTGCAGGCCCACCCCCACCCTCTGCGACAGTCCTGGGAGGCAAAGCTGGGAAGAGTTAAGTAGCTCTAGGAGCATGAAACTAAATGGGCCCCTGACCCAAGACTGAGAGCCCTTGTGAGGAACATGGTACCACTCAGAAGATTGTCTTCATTATTTTCTCATCCCTGGGACTAAAGGCCCAACACCCCTGACATAAAGAAGGAGAGGTCTATTTTGGTTCATCCATTCAGCCCATGGCAAGCTGGCTCCATCATGGAAACTGCCGCAAGGAACTGCTCGCAGGAAAACTGTACCACGGCAGCCAGAGAGCAAAGGGAAACTTAGGGAGACAGGAGCACTCTTGCAGCCCTCATCCTCAGTGACCTAGTGCCTCTGACCAGGCCCCACCTCTTCAGAACAAGCCGGCTACCAATCCATTAGTGCAATGAAACTCCCATGAGAATAATGAACCCGTGATTTTAAATATACACAACTTTGAGAGAGGCATTTCTGAATCAAACCATCACAAACATTATTGAATTAGTTTGAAAAATAAAATATGAATGGAGATTACAGAAAGATATTATCTGTTTTGAAAAAAGAAATGGACTAGAATGTATGCAGATAGACTTTTGAATTTGAGGAAGCGGTACCAAAGTGACACTTGGTCACGCGGAACCAGTGACTGGGCCGGGAAAGGGTCATAGGGACAGTTGCATTTTCAAAAGTTTTGTGCCATGATTGTGTGTTTTTTCACCCATGCTTGTGTGTTTATATCTGATAGCAAATCTTTTTTGAGCAAAGTTCCTAAAGGACAATATAATTAATTGAGAACAGCACAAGTGCTGGAATTTGACAAGACGCTTCTTCTACTACTTAACTTACTGATGCAACTTGCTCATATTACTCAAATTTTTAAGCCCTGATGTCCTACCTACATCATGGAGATAGTCTCTGATTGGTTGCCTGAACTGAACAGGGGAATTATACGGACTTCAGTCTAATAATTCCTGTCATGTGTGGAATGTGGTGGCCCTTTGCCTCAGGCTCCTGGACTCCACACAGACAACTACTGTAACAGCTTGGGCACCCGTGAAACATGAAGGTCAGGAAAGCACTCACGTCCTTCTGGGATGTGCGACGAGACGAGGAGTGTGAGGTGTACTTACAAAGGAGCACAATAGATGCTCTATGGTGCTGTGGTGGCTTTTAAGATTTGAGACAATACATAAATTGACAATGGTTATATAAAGCTTTAAATGCAATGATACTTGTCAAACTATATTGATTGCTTTTAACTTTCAATTAATGGGACCTTCTGGTACTTCGTAAAGAAAGCAAGGGATTTTTATTCTTACCTTATACAGTTATGTTAGGGAATTTCTCTAGGACTATGGAAGTGATAAATAAAAATTATAATAATCATTATGCTTTGATTTTTTTTTAGACTAAAAAAATGTCTTTACAGTGAATTCCTTGGAGTCGCTTCTTTCTCCTTCTATTTTTTCTGGCCTATGGAAAATTTTATGACAAATGCCCTAAGAGATAACAAGGTTCAGGATAACAAAATAACCCTGCATGCAGAAAAGAAGCAATCCAAAATAAAAGATTTAAAAAATGAAATGGCTAGAATAAGCAATATATATTTTGATTCATTCATAAACTTTTCCATCAAACTAGATTGAAGGTAGTTTTCAAAAATGGCCGTAAATCAACAAAAGTGAAAATATAACTGAAGAGAGAAAAGATTGAGATACTTTTTGCCAACAGAGAAAAAAGGCAAATGCGAGGCACCGAATCTCTTCACCTCAGGGAAGGTTACCAACTCTTATTCTAGCTGCACAGGCTTTTAGAAAAATAGCAGTGCATGACACTCTCATCTTGTGCAGCCCTATGCTGCAAAAATACTTAAGTTAAATCAATTTTTACAGAACAATGGAAATACATTTTTTAGTGAAATCATATTTTGGAGTTCATTTATATTTTATTTTAGAAGACTTTAAGACTTAGAGAATAGTTAGAAAAGCAGCAGAGTTCCTAAATTATTTTAATGCCTCGTTTTCTCTATCATGAACACCTTGCTTGGATATGATTCACTTGTTCAACTCATACACAAATATCCCCACAGTATTATACACTAAAATCTGTACATTGTTGAAGTTTCATCAGTTTTGCCCTGCTTTCTTTTGCTTTTTCAGAATCCCACCCAGGATACTATAATACACTTAGTAGTCATGTTTCCTCAGGTTTTTCTTAACTGTAGCAGCTTCTCCTACTTCATCGGGGTTTGAATATGGAATCACTGCTTACTAGAGAAAGAGGTTTAACCCAAGATTACAACTACATAAGAACTGACAAGATTGGCTGACGATGGCAGCCTGTAGACTCAGGAGTGGGAAAGTGCCGAAGGCCTGTCTGTATGCTGAAGATCCGGAGGACCCAGCCAGAGGCCTGCATCGCAGGCATCCCCTGTAAGTTCATAGCAGGAGGCTTACGGTATGCACCAGGAGCCACAGAACACCCACACTGCAAGTGAAGGCTGGAGCTCCTCCACAGAATCAGTAGTGAGCCCTCCTTCACTTCCTTTATTCCAGTCAGCACAAGCCTGTTGGTTGCTGTCACTTACACCCAAGTAAAACCAAGCAAATCTCTAGTAAATCTCTTCAGCGACACCTACAACTGTGTTGATTGACTTTACAGTGGTACCTTGGCTCACAAACCTAATTCTCTCCATGACTATGGTCCCAGGTAGAACTGGATGTGACCCAAATCAAATTTCTCTGTGAGGTCAACATTGAACCTAACATTGGATTTGATTCAGTTCTTAGCCAATGCTATCCGTGACCAGAATCATGGAAGGAATTCAGTTCATGAATCAGGAACCACTCTAGCTGGACATCTCTTACTCAAGTTGACGCAATCAATTACCATAAATATCATCAGTTTGAGGATTCCTGACCAGGTATTTTGTCACATGTTAATCAAGCAGGATTTGCAAGGAACACAGAAATGACATGTGATTCTCATCAGACTAGAGCAGGGTAACCATCATTAAAATCACTTTACCATCATTGAAATTAACCTCAATTCTTTGTTGGAGGAAGATTATTTTTTAACAATGTTCCCCACTGTCAAACTCTATTCTTTTATTACTCCCTTCCAATACCCTAGTCTTTGAGAGTCACTTGAAAGTCACCATGTACAGCACATGTAGGAATGAGAGTAATGCCCCACGTCTTTCAGGATGTAATATTTGCATAAATATTCTCACGCTATCTGCATTACTTTGAATTCTAAACTAGACATTTATCAAATTTCCCCTGTTTAATGTATCAATCATATATTTACACCAATACAGAAACATAAATATTTATTTTACACTTTGGTTTATAATCCAGTACAGTCATGTCACTTTTGTGTTTCAGATTTTTCCAGCTTTGCACATTGAGAGCCTTAGGTTGGACCTTAGGTCCTTCGGACGAGTTGTCACCACTTGGGAGTAGGGTAGAGTCTGTTGGAGCACTTTCATGTTTCCTGACTACAGAATCTTCAAGGTTGATCTTGTTTATTTCCTGCCTTGGTCCTAAAATCAGTCATTTCTTCAAGGAACTGTCACCTTTCTGTTTGTGAATGGTGTCAAGGACCAAGATCTGTTGTGTATTTATATCTAGCTTTCTCACTAGACAGACCAAGCAGTGTGTGTGTGTGTGTGTGTGTGTGTGTGTGTGTATGTGTGTGTGTGTATGCTTGTGTGCACACACAAAACTAAATGCTCGCTATATAAATTTCTTTATGCATCATAAAATAAATATTTGAGCATACTGACAGGTCCGTCACTGTGAGGAACACCACACCCTCTTTTATTTTCTGTCATATCATCATTCAACAGTGAGAAGTCTAGCCCAACATCTGTCACTGCCCATCTATGGACTCACTTGGTCAATTTAAGTATATATGTTTTCAAAATCATTGACTCATTTCCCATAGCAAGCAGCTTTATTAGCTTTACAATTCATTACATACTTTCTTTTGCGCAGTTCCTCCTGTAATAACCCCATGTTTATTTTCAGGTACTTAGGTAAACAATTTATTCTCCATCTCTATCAACAATATTATTTTTAAACTTTCAATACCAGAAAATTTTTTTAGAGTCCATAATCCATGCCACTATCAACCAACCTCCAAAATTTATGTTTTAAAATTTTCACATGTCAGTGTTCACTCCATATAAGAAATTCCTCTAAATTTTGACAAAGGTATGGCCCTTACACACCATTAACGTATCATATCTAACATCTTCACTGTTCGATGAAATATCTCTCACTCCACTTATTCAACCCTCTCCCACCTAATTCCCTGGGAAGTTCTGTATTTTTATTATCTCTATAGATTTCTTTTTGAAGACTGGAATATATGTGAAGTTGTAGAGTGTGTGACTTTTCTCTGAGTAACCTCTTGCACATAGCAAGATCCACTTAAGATTTACACAGGCCTTCATGATTTTATAGCTCATTTCATTTTATCACTGAATGATATCCTAAAGTGTGGATACTTCAGTATTTTTCAACTTATTCTTCTCTATAAAGACAACAGGGCTGAGTCTAGTTTTGAGCAATTATAAATAATTCTGCTCGAAGTGCCAGCATGCAGGATTTTCTACGGACATAAGTTTTCAGAAAAACTAAATAATTAACTGGGAGTGCAGTTATACCATGTTGTAAGTTGGCTTAGCTTTTTAAGAAGCTACCATACAGCTTTCCAACGTGGCTGCATCCTTTTATACTCATTGTCAGTGGGTGACACTCTGTTGCTCCGAATCCCTGAAATATTTGCTGTGACAATAGTTTTGCATTTTAAACAATGTCATGAATTTGTAGTCATATCTGGCTGTGGTTTTATTTGCAATGTTTTAATGACAAATCATGTCACTATTGCTTCCTAAGTTTATTCACTATTTATCATCTTTAGTATGAAATTATTGAATAGTTTTAATTGTGATGTTTCTTATTGATGACTTTTAAGGGTGCTTTATGTATTTGGTATGAGAATACATTAGCTTAGTCATTTTCAAATTTTTTCTCCCAATTTTCCATTTGGCTTTACACTCTTTGAATAATATGTCTTTCGATGATGAAATTTTTATTTCAGTAAAATACAAATTATTAACTTTTTTCTTGGATGATGTCTTTAGTACTGTATAAATAAATGTATCATTAAAACATAATAACATAGTTTTTCATCTAAAAGTTGTAGAATCTTAAATTTTACATTTTGCCTATGATAAATTTTGAAATAATTTTTGTGTCTAGGTTTGTTTCTGCACATAGATATTTAATTTTTTTCATCATCATTTGCATGAAAGACTATCTTTCCTTCATTAGATTGAATTTTTAATCAAAGTTCAATTTACTACATTTCTGCCTGTTATGGGCTCTCCGTTTTGATTCATTCATTGATGTATCTCTTCCTTTACCAAAACTGGATAATTGCTATCAGTTTAGCCTTAGGGTAGCTCTTGATGCCAGGCAGCATGAGTTCTCCATTCTTTCTTCGGTCTTCTATCAGTTCTTTGGAATTGATACTTTTCCACATAACTTCAGAATAAAATTGTTAATGTCTCAATCTCCTCTGGGCTACTATACCATAATGCCATATGGGGTAGCTTCAGGGACAGAAATGTAGTTCTTAGACTTTTTGAGGCTAAGGCATGCAAGATGAAGGATCAGGCTGCTCTTTAAAGCAATAGTTCCATTCCTGACTTGTCAACATATGCCTCTTTGAAGAGTGAGAAATATCACAAAAGAGCACACTTTTCTCATCTCACATGGCCACTAATTCTATCATGAGAACTTCATTTTCATGGCCCTCTCTAATCTGTCTCTTAAAGTTCTCATCTATATATGCCCTATCAATGAGACTTTGTACTCCAATGCATAACATGAATGGAAGGGAAAAAATTCGGCCCATAACAGTCAATATCTACAAAAGATCTTTCTAGGCTTTTAATTGCGTAGGTGCTAGTGGATCAATTTTAGAATAACTAACAAAGTATGAATATGAAATACTATTTTGCTTATGTCCATTTTTTTATTCCTGTTATTTCACATATGGGTTTTCTATTATTTTGAAGTATTTTATCAATGTATTTCTTAAACTGCATTTCATTTTTAATTTCAAATTGTTCTTTTTCTTACAATATAAGGAAGCTACTAAGACTGTTAATGCTAACATTGTATTCTCCAACCTTGTTATTCTTACTAATAGGATTTTTTTTTAACTAAAGTCTGGTATTCTCTATGTAGAAAAATCATATCATCTGAAAAGAGAAACTGGAGCTGTTGTCTTGTCACATATATTTGTTACATTCCTTTTATTTTATTATGCTAGTATAATTGCTATTGCACTAGTGCTCTATAAGTGTCCCTTAAGGGTCTGTGTACTAAAGCCTCAGTCCCTGTCCTCTGACGCTGGCAGAGAGCATTTTGTATTTTTTTCAATTTCACTAAACTGCAATGTAACAATAATGCTGATAATATTTTTATTTCTGACATTGGCGTTGGTAATCTTTTCTTTTCATCCCTTTTCAGCCACACGCACTTGGCTTGAAGCACGACCTTCATTGGCCCTTTTAAAGACACAGAATTGTGTTTTAGTCATTATTAGTCACTTTCTGACCTTGGGTTGCATGTATTGTTTCTGTGCCTTAGAGTTGCTACTATTTCTTTTCTCATACTTTCTTTAAACTTAAATTCCTCTTCTCTATGATCTAAGCCGATAATGAAGACTATTTTTTGAAGATTTCTCTTATTCTCAAAATACATTTTGAATGCTGTAAATTTTTCTTTCAGTATTTGTTTTTTCTGCCTTATCACATTTTCATAAACTGTATTCTAATTTTTTAGTTCAAAATATTTGTAAGTTTCTTTTAGAACATCTCTTTTGATTTGTACATGGTTTAGAAGTGTTTAGTTTCTCAGTTTTTATTTCTCTCTTCACATTTTTTATTCTTTTGAATATTTCTCCTTTATAATAGTGTAGAGTATAATATTGATTGATTTTCATATGTTGAGCCATCATAATATTCTAGAAATAAATGTGGAGCATACTTTTTATTTTGTTTTATTCTATTGAAAACAGGTAAAACATTTTATAACAAACTAATAGAAGAATAACAATAGTTAATATGCTGTATCTTCAAAGGAAACACACATTGTAATGGTGTGTAATCCTTTAAAGTGCCACCACTGGCTGGGGAGACAGCTCGGCTTGGCACTCTAAGCACCTGTGTGGCAAGCCCATGTATCCAGGTTGGATCCCAGTATGGCAGGCTGTGGGAGCCCCAGAAGCATAGGCATTTTATGCCAGCCACCAAAACTGGGTGTGGTAGCTCATGCCTATAATCCCAGATTTGGGGAAGCTGAGGCAGGAGGATCGCTATGGGGCTGAATTGCGTAGTGAAACCCTGTACCATATAAATACATAAAAGATTGCAAAGTGCTACTGCGTTATACTCCCTAGAATTTTCTCTAGGATATTTGTAGCAGTGCTCAACAGGAAGACTGGGCTGCCGATTTTCTTGCTTCTGTGTTGTTTATTTTTCTATAGAACCCTTTCTGCCATTAATGCCAAAATAATGCTGGCTTCATAGAATGAATTAGAACGCATTCCCTCATTTTCCCTTTTAGGAAATCATTAAGAGTTAGTATTGACTCAATTTTGTTAAATATTTATTGGTGTGTGTTATTGTACCAATTGTGGGCTCTCTTGGTAAACATTCCATGCAAGGGTGAGCCAAATGTGCACCCTTCATTTGTTGCATATAGTCTTTTATAAATATCAATAAGCAAGATAGCTAGTGTTATCCAGCAAAAATTTACCCTTAATACTTTTCACCATATTTGACCTGTCAATTACTAGCGAGCTACTTTATCGCCATGAAAGAGAATCGTGGACTGGTGCATTTCTCCTTTGAATTCTATCAATGTTTGCCTCATGTATTTGAACTACTGTTGTTTAGCACATGCACGGTTCAGATTTAGGTGTTTTCCTGGAATGCTGTTCTTCTGTAATTTTTTCGTTATCTATCTTTCTTAAGATTTTTGCATTCCAAATTCTTCCCTCTCTGAAATTGCTATGATTATTACAGTTTTATTTCAATTATGTGTTAGTATTTTATGTTTTAGTAGCATGCTATGTCTTACTCAGCCTTTTTACTTTTAAGACGTCTTTGTTTTAAAGGTGTGTTAACTGTAGAGAATGTATAATTTTGCTTTTCAATAACAAGAACAAGGGCCAGCCAAAGAGCTCAGGGGATTAAAGTGTCTGCAAGAGGGCACAGGGGTCCGGGGTTCAATCCTGGGGCCTACTGTGCTGGCCTCACCCTTGGAACTCACTGAGATGGCAATTGAGACTGGGTGTGGTGGCGCGTGCCTGTAATCCCAGCTTTTGGGAGGCT
>NDGM011122155.1:0-27576 GCA_002564305.1 Octomys mimax
CTCTCTCTGTCTCTCTAAATAAATAAATAAATAAATAAATGTTTAAAAAAAAAAAAAAACAAACAGCTAAAGCATTAAAATGAAATGTCTAAAATACATGTTAATGTATGCTTTAAATCACAATAGACTTGAAAATGTGGTAGAAATTTACTGTAAAATGATATTAATTTTATTCCTTTCAAGTTGTAGACATAAGGAAAAAAATTCTGACTTAGGAAGAAAATACCATGAAAATTGGGTAAATCTCATCTTCACTTAGAAATTTATAGGTTATGCTTCCTACTTTGATCAAATGAGTGCAGGGCCACCTAGTCTGTCCTTGAGTTTCACTCGTAGGAGATTTTACATGGGAGGAGAAGCTAGGAAAGCATTTGGATGCTTAGAGAGAAATACAAACATCCCACAAGACCTGAAGATTTGAATTAATTTAATTTTATTTATTTATTTATTTTGGCAAAACTGGAGATTGAACTCAGACCCTTGTGCTTGCCAGGCAAGCTCTTATTCTACTGAGCCATCTCTCCAGCCCTGCAGCTTTCAATTTAACTAGCATTTCTGGCACAGAGTACGTGGCTGCTGATCCAAATGAGCTTATTCTCAAATTATAATTCTGTAATCATAATTTATAAAATATAATATTAGCTTATATTTCCACAGCTTAAAGCATTCTGGTGACATCTTATTTCAAATAAAAAAGAAAAACCTATAGAGGAGAGAATTACACAGAAAAATTAGTTAATGATTTTATAATTATAATTCTTTATAAGTGATGTAAAAATAAGACAATATGTGCTAGATAATACTGTATTTAAATATAGTGTTGGCATATCTTAATGTTCTATAATATCTAGTGCTGTTTAGTATCAATTATATATATATTTATATATATTACACTAACAAATACATATTACTGAGGTTATTTACCCTGATAAAGAACCATGAAAAAACAATTCTGTTCAAGTTAACCACAAGTATGGGGATGGTGAGATAGCTCAGCAGTCTAAAGTGCCTGCTTAAGCAAGCCTAGGCAAAGCACAGGGACCTTAGTTCAATCCCTGGCACCACATGCAGCACCAGCGCCTCCCCCAGGGTGGGCTGAGTCAGCCACACACACACACACAACAAAAAGTTAACAACATGTATTTGTGAACTACAATATTAGATTGTGTGCATAAGATATTATTTTAAAAAGTTTTAAGGGAGAATGGCAGCCTAAATAATTTGCAAGTCTCAGTTTCCCCTTCTGCAAAATGCAGTTAGCAAGACTTACAGGCTGTATTAGGTACAGTAAAATATAAAAGATGTAAGCTACTATTACTGGCATTAAAACACAAGTGTTTATTAGTGCAGAAATGAAAACAATATGTAAAAATTAAAATGTATTTACTCCCCCAAAAGATGAAATGCATTAGAAAAATGAACAGTTGCATCCGTAATTCTGCAGTACCTGGGGAATAATTAGGCTTATTTTAGGCAGTACTCAAGATCATGTCTTTAATTCTACTTTATAAATTTGAACATATTAATGTTATGTTAACTGGGAGGAAAATGAGATTTGTTCACCAGGAGTTAGCAGAAATTAATTACAGATGTGCTACTTTGAGTAAATTATCCTAAAGTTTACTATGAAGTTTATAATCATCAAGTATGCATCTTTCGCGTGGAATTCTCTATGCTATGTCCAATGAAGGTTGTGCTTAAATGGAACCTTGGTTTAGAGTATTAATTATAAGATGTATATATCTTGATGTCAATCTCTTTTAACTATAGACAAAATAACATCATCATAATTCCAAATTGAGAATGCTCCCCTCCTCATGAATTTTAGGGTACTACTTTTTCAGCTTCTCCTGTCACACAGGAAACCTTTTGTACTAGTGAAAGGCACGTCAGAAAGCTGAGCCATGAGCGCTGCTGGGGGAGACCCTTGGTGAGGGCTGCAGGCATCTCGCGGTAGTCGGAGTGGGGATTACTTGCTGTGAATAATAATGTGTGCAGCCCAACTGGTAATTTTGTATCAGGGCAAACTTTTCCAGAAACCTGCTTTATCCGCGGATTTATGGAATTTTAAGTTGTGTTCTCAAAGAGAGGGGTTAACAGGAGAATAATGTTAAACCAAATCCAAACACTCTATTAAGATATAGAACTGATAAGAAAGCTGCCTTCTTTTCTGAATAAGAAAACTATATTTTATGGAGCCACAGCCAAGTTTGTTCACTTAGAAAGAGTTCAAACCATTGAACTAACCCTAAAACTACCTTAAAATAAATTTTACATAATACAAATTGGAAAAAAATAATCTCTATTTCGAGGCTTGAAGTACCACAGTTTTTCAAGTGTGATGGAAGGGATTAAAATAAAAAAATATTTAGAGTAATTGAGTCAAAAATTAGGTGTGGCTCAGTAGAATAAGCACTGGTCTGGCAAGTGCAAGCTCCTGAGTTCAATCCCTGGTACACACACAGACAGACACACAGACACACAGACACACAAATACGTGTGATTTTTTTTTTTTTAACCAGGGATTGAACTCAGGCAGGCCCTTGAACTTGCCAGGAAAGTGCTTATTCTACTGAGCCATCCACCTGGCCCTTAGGTGTGATTTTTCTAAATCTCAGGTTATATTGACATTATCAGGGGAACTAAGCATGGTCTCTGATAAATGTGTCAACTGCAACATTTAGGTCTAGCCAGAAGTGATTGTGTCCATGTATGTGTGTGTATTTGTATGACCCTAGTAAAACACTACTTACACTTGATAGACAAATTCTACTTCTCCCTACTTCATGCTTCCTTTTTTTTTTTTTTTGGAACCGGGGATTGAACTCAGGCACTTGTTCTTGCCAGGGAAGCACTTATTCCACTGAGCCATCTCCCCAGCCCTCATGTTTCATTTTTTAATTTTTGGAAATATTAAAAGGGAACAAAAGTTAATAAGTGCCCATATTGCTATTACTAGCTGAGCATATTATCAAATTACTCACATATTCCCAAGGTGCAGATAAGGCATATTTTTAGTTTCAGTGTACAGATATTATTTTGATTGGAAGACTTTAGACAAAACATACTTTAAAATAATATTTGCTAGACTTGACAATAGTTTTTAGCCGATCATAGAATTAAGAGCTAAGCTGTAACTGCCTCATTCTCTTTAAAGGTAGGACCTAATGAACATCGTAATGTTATTACCTAGCTGAGATTCCTCAGGAAAGGAGTGTTTTTTTTTTTTTTAATCTAAGAACGTTTTTCGGGTTGTTTTTAATCCACCTAGATGGTTTAAAGTGTGTATGCTAGATTTATATGTTCCCACATATCACAACAGTTAGCTCAGTAAACTGTGTCTGCTGAAAGACCACACACACCATGCAGTGCTAGCAGTGAGCCATTCCTCCCTGCATTCTCCAGCTGGTTCTCAGTATCAGTGGCCCTGTGCAGTTGCAATTATCATTAGTTAACGTAAATGTCATGTCACTCATTACATAATTATTCTTTTCTATAGAGGTCGATACTAGCTTTCAAAACGAGTGGCACTGGAGGTAAATCTCTGTCAATACCAATAGTTACATCTTTGAACAAGTAATATCAGGTAGTATGTCCTTCTATTTAAACACCTTGCTTTGCACAGGTGGAAAGAATTGATGAGTGATTTGAAAACAATTTTATTTCCTTACAGTTCGAGGAATCTAATTTTTAACTTCTCTGTAAAGCAAATGAAGTCAATGTACCTATGACAACTTACACTGATGCAGTTCCAAACTGACAAGGCCCAGGGGATCTAGGCGGCTGCTAACCTCATTAAGTGGGGAGTCTAAATGCTGTTGAATTGCATACACAGGCAGGTTTACAAATAAACAGCAGCACTCGTTCCAAAGCAAACTCTCTCCATCAAAACACCTCTCTGTGCTTTGACTAAACGTAGACTTCCTATTGATCTTAATTTAGACAAAAAGCAGGAAAAAAATTCTCTGATTGAAGAATAAAACATTGATTATGGTCATAATTTTATGTGAAAAAGATTAAAGATGGTGATGATTTACAGTATGAGAAAAAGTATCAATATATAGATATATCATGTTTAAACACTTAGTGATCTTGTTTTGTCCAGTGATGTGAAATGATGGTTTAGAAAGATATTTCTAAGAACATTTTGTAAAAGATCATTCTTCTTGAATAATAGAATAAGAAAAGTTTGAGGGTTTGAGTAACAGAATTGTTTCTTTCCTTTATCTTTTTGTGTGACACAGAACATATGTTTAAGTAATTTTTCTTGACAGAAAATGTTAATCAGATGATTATTTGTCATGTTCATAGTGCTAAAAATATGTTATTCCCAGCACATCTCATAATATTAAATTGTCCAAAGAATTCATAAAAAGGAAAATAATCTCATTCAATGGTTACTCCAGCAGTTCTTATCCAAAAGCAGCCCTCCTTCCCAGGCGACCTCTGGCAGTGCCTGGAGACATTGTTTAATACCAGAACTCAGTGTGGAGGTGGCACTGGCCACCACCAATGTGCTAGGGCTACTGAGTGCAAGCGGCAACCGCCCAGTTAGCAACATCTTAGAATGCACGGGATTACCCTGCCCCAGTGTAAAAGGCTGTCATGGAGGACTTAAAAAATATTCAGTTAGTCTGAAATAAGGCATCACATTTGCCCAAAAAATTCCACTTTCATCTTAATTATTAGTAAAAGTTGGAAAAATCCTTGAAACCTTTACTTTTCCAGACTGGGACATTAGCATGCTATCCTCATTTGCCTTAATTATATTTCTGCATTTCAGATGCATATCAAAAATTATCAAGTAGAAGGGTGATCCTTGCATTAACCTGATTGATATATTTTCATTATGTCTGCTTGTTCCTCAGCAAGCTTAAATTACTGAGAGCTCCTGGTATTTCCAGCGATAGAATGAACTTTGTGGTAAAATCTTGCAAGATGACATCTTTCCACTGTTGCGTTCCAGTGAAGTGCAAATTATCATACAGTCAGAGCAGACTGCTTGCATTGCCTTCTTGCGGTAATGAGGACTGCTAACACTGGTACCAAAGCAAGCAGCACTATGGCAATCTCTTTTATATTGAGTTATTTTAGTATTATGGACTTCCATTAAAATGTTTGGGCAAAGAAAAGCACTTGTTTTGAAGGAATCAAATGAAATGCACTGTTAATTAGGATGTTTGCTATTTATTGTTAAGTTTAATTTAAAAGAATTTGGTATCAAGAGATGTTTAAAATTCAGATTTGTTTATCTATTTCTCATCTATCTATTATGTATGTATGTATGCATGTATGTATGTATGTATGTATCTATCTATCTATTTATCTATCTATCGCTTTAAGAAAGTTGGTGTATACTGGGATAGAAAATTGGTGTGACAGAGAAATTGAGAGATTTAGTAGACTTTTCTAATTACTGAAGTACAGCAAGATTTCTAGAGTATGGCTTAAGCAACAATGACATGTACATCAGAGCGCTTATCAGTCACCAATTCACCAATTAGTCACCAATAATTTCAGAATTACTTTAAAAATCCATGTTTTTTTAACCAGTTTATTCATTATCAGTAATGGAATGATCTGAAATGGAAATAAAAATCAAAACTGACAAATACATTAAGGCATTCCTGGATTTTAAGGGGGAGAGTAGGGAAGTAGAAATAGAAAGAAAAGTTAACATACTCTCACCAAAGTGATTGCTAAGCAAAACGTAACAATTGCATTTACTGTGAAGCATATACATGACTCAAGTGATTGAATCATAGCACTGATCAACAAATACTCCAGAACCAGAATTCTGATATTTAAAATATTTTAATTACTTTCTCTTCTGTTAGTAGTACTTGAGAAAGGATCCACAGAATTACACCCAGCTCTTGTTCACTTACTATTCTAGGTATTCCTGTTTTCAATTTTTAAGCTTCGTATATGATTTCTAATAAACTTTGAGAACATTTTATTTGTTTGGTACAGGATCTCATTATGAAACTTGGACTCATAGTGATCCTCCTGTCTCAGCCTCCCCAGTGCTGGGATTACACAAGTGTACTACCACACCACGTTTTGGGGTCAGCATGGTGTGTCTGGGGTTCTGGAGCCTGCAAGTCATGTGGTACTGGGAATTGAACATGGGTCCTTGAGCTTGCCGGTCAGGTGCTTAGACTGCGAAGCTATCTCCCCAGTGCCAAGAGAACATTTTAACTTCATGAAAAGTCTCCTTACTTTGTAACTAGTGTACTTCACAGACATAGTCCTATCTTGTGAGAATGAGAAATCTGTGAGTTTAGTGAATGTGGTAAGAGAAATCAGGCACACGTAGACAGGCTTTCCCCCTTCTTGCCTTTTGCCTCTCCCACCCTGATACTGGCCTCCTAATCTCCTTCCTGAGTTGCAACAAACTCATTTAACAAGTGAGTCCTGGCCTTGGGGAACCTTCATGTTTTATACAAGCAATTTCTGGAATCGTGTGTCCTTAGACACTGCTTTATACAGCACATGCCTTATGTCTGTAGTTACCATAGGTCAGGCATGGTGTCTCTTACTGTCAAATGATTTACTAATTGAAACAGCAATAGGGAAATACGTGTTTATCAAACAGAAATGATATTACTTTTCAATTAAGATACAACAATTAATATTGAGCAAATATGTTAAGAAAGCTCTCTCTAAACACATACATACTTTATAGATTCACTAATCTTTCCACATTGATTTGGTCTCTTCCCAAGTTGCTCTTTAATTACACTGAGCTGCCTCTCCTTTAATTGCTTTCTGTTTTTATCTATGGTACTAATTTCAACACCAATATTTTGTAAAGCTGAAAAATGTTTTTACTTAAAATTTATCAAATCATGTGCAGCATATTTAACTCAGGCAGTTTCCTCTTTAGCAATCCTGGTAACAGATGCTTTGTCTTACTTTGGAATTTAGAAGAAGGATGCCATGATTTGCCTTATCATATACTATCAAGCATTTTCAATCTAGATTATGGAAAGTTTGCAAGATTCATTACTTAGGCAACAGCCAGCAGATCTGGGATAACACATTCCATTCCTCCTTCACTGCAGCCCTATTTTCCTCTAGAAAGGCCATTTACCAATAATTTGAGATCAATGAGCAATATGTGTACATCATGTGCAGATGTAGTCTTTCTTGGACTGAAAATGTCTAATCTCCAGGCTGCTTTGCTCTTTTTTGCTATTATTATTATTATTATTATTATTATTATTATTATTGGAACCGGGGTTTTTACTCAGACACTTGCGCTTGCTAGGCAAGTGCTTATTCTACTAAGCCATCTCTCCCCGGCCCTGTGCTGTTATTTAAAACAGATGTAGCCAGTAATAATGAAGAGTTTGTTTTATTGTCAGTTTAATCTCATGAGAGCTCAAACCCAGTTCAATTGCATGAAAGCTATCAGCACAGTGCTACACAGCCCAGTTACCTCACCTTGCTACTGTTTTCCCTACTTTTGAGCTACTTAACAGTCTTCATGATGCACTTTAAACTTTACTCTCAGCATAGGTGACATGGACCATTCTTGGTTCATACTTTAGCTCATCCTGAAAGTAAGAGCTTCCATGAATAGATGATACCTCAGTAGTCAATAATTAAATAAGCATAAGTACTCTACTTATGACTGCAAAGAGATAGAAAATGAAGCAGTACAACCTAGGCTCCTGTTCTCATCGTTTACTTTGAAAGCTTAGATGGTGCCATGTAGAATGATTTGTTTCAGTCTCGGTGAGGTTTTCAGATATAGTACACTTTCATTTGACTTTTTAAAACAATTCATAGTCATTCATTTATATTCTTATTTCAATCAAGTTCTGGCTGATTTCAATCTTTCATTATTTCCTTTGAGAACAGGCGGCTTATAATCAAGTAACTGATCTTTTTTTTCAGAACTAATAAAGCCATAAACAAATCCTCATGGTCAGCTGTCTCAGTGATGCTAATAGAAAAAGTCCATGTGTAAATCTGACCTCTGCAAGCCACCATCTATGGCTCGAACATATGTCGCCTTAATGTTCCAAAATACTTTCCTTTTTCAGTTTGGGAGAGGCTTGATATACTCTGTTTTGCATAACAGTCCATCTGTAGCAATTCCATACCCCTGCAGGTTTCCAAACTACTTTGAGAGATAAAGATGTCACTGTAGCACACATAAACCTGTGTGGGACCTTAGTGAGCTCGGAAGCCGATGTCATCGTTCAGGAAAGCAGCGTGCTATAAATTAAGAGTGTGAGTTCAGAAAGTGACTACGGAGAGCAATGGGGATGAGGGGCTCTTTCAGTCCTGGCTGAAAGGAGTTTACACTGCACACAAAGGACAAGGACAGCCTGCAGCTAAACGTGAGCAAGAGATTTCAAAGCAGGCATATGCCATTTGTCTTCCTGAACAAATGAAACAAAAAAAAATCTTTAACTTACTATTCTAAAGATTTTAAATCTAGGCATGTGGTCTGCTAAATTTTGGGGACTTATATAACACTAGAAATCAATGATTTAGATAAAATTATTTGAAATTTCAATTGAATCATTAAACACAGGTTGTTTTAGCTGAAATGTATTTTTTAAAATCTTATTTATTTATTTATTTATTTTGTACAGGATCTTGCTACACAGCTCAGACTCATAGTGATCCTCTTGTCTCTGCCTTCCCAGTGCTGGAATTACAGGCATGAGTCACCATGCCCAGTTTCGGTGGCCACCCCAGCATGCCCAGAGTTCTGGGACTGCACAGCATACAGTACCAAGGATCAAACCTGGGTCCCTGTGCTTGCCAAGCAGGCACTTAGACTTCTGAGCTATCTTGCCAGTCTTTCAAATGTATTATATTTTTATCTTTGGAAAAAAGTATAAAAATTTCTCACTCTGAACCAATGTATTGGGTGAACTATCAGATTTGTTATCAATTGTTTAAAGTTTCCAATTTTATTTATTTGTTTATGTTGACTCCTGCATGAGCATAGGACCTAGAAATGGAAGAACAGCTCCACTGTTCAGACAGCGGAGGACTCATGCAGTGATCACGCGAGGACACTGGGAGGCTCTGATGAGGTTCATACGTCCTCACTCCACTTAGTAGAAATAAAATAGATGAAAAAGGGAAAAAAAAAGGTACTAGGATTACATCTTGTCTTACACATAGATTAATGATTGAAGTTTTAAAAAACCACTAACATATCAACCTGAAAAATCACATCACAAATGTCTTCAGCTGCATGGTGGTAAGTGAGCCTGAGTGAGGGAAAGCATTCTAAGGCAGTAAGAATCCATACTATTTTTGTTAGTTTGAGTTTGCATTCATCTCAAAAAATTTGAAGAAATAGTTGAGTTTTCTTTTTCTTTTTCTTTTTTTTTCTGGCAGAACCGGAGATTGGACTCAGGCCCTTGTGCTCTACTGAGCTATCTCTCTGGTCCCTGAAATGGTGGGGTTTTCAAACAGCCTCTTCCAAACAAAGATTTGAAGCCATTTATAAAAATCCATCCTGTACAATATAAAAGAGAATTCTAAAAATGGTAAAATTAGTCCCATACCCTGTTGTGGTAACAATTATGTCTCTTACAACACAACAAAACTTGTACAATTGGAATTGATCAGCTAGAAAATTTTTGAGACTTCCAAAAGAAGTTCTTACTGGCAGAGTGTGGTAGGATGCATGGACATAACATCTTGTTTGTTGGTCCTGGAAGAGGAGAGGAGGTTTGTGAGCACCCATCCTTTCTCAGCTCTGTGTAGTTTCCCTCACTGCTCTCCATGGAAAGATTGCTCCATAACTCAGAGTCAGTGAATGTGTCACAGGAGATTAGATTGTTGATCTATCAGTTACTTGAAGTCAAGGCATTGATCTTATTTTTGTTTTGGTTGAGTCACCTTGAGATTCTCTTTAGTTACACAAATATAGCACAGACTTCCTTTTTTTTTCTGAGAAAGGGTAACCTCTTCTGTAGAGGGCCTGCTTTGCTACTCACTGGGGAGGGGGGCAACCTCCCATTATTCAGTTACTTCGTTTTAATGGCCATAACTCTGTAAGCCTGCGCCCCTAAAAGAGAAGAAGAGTAGGTGTCCGGACAAATTTAGCTGGAAAGGTTGGTGACCAGCGCACACCCGCCAAGCACTCACAATATCCTGAGCAACCTCACAAATGGACTTAAAATGTGCCAGATTGAACCAAGGAGAACAAAACATTTGCCTTGTTTTCTTGAGATTGACCAGGGAGAGTGATTGACAGGATAATAAAGTACAGTAAAGGGAGCAGAAAGGCTGCCTGTGCAGAGATGAGAGAAGAAAAACTGAACCAATGAATAAAAGAACATTCTGCGGGGGGAAAGAGCAAATAAGCTGTGGGCCGCACGCTTGCTTGTCTGCTGCGGCAGAGTGTACGGTGTGCAGAAAGCGTGCTGGGCTACAACCACACAGGAATGCTGCTTCTGTGCGTTACTCCCTCTAACAAGGAGCTTCTTGCTGAGTCTACACTTCATTCCAAATTTATCGAGTCAGAAAAAAAAAATACAATCATCTTTGAAAGCCATCACTTTTGGAGGTAAATTCTCATTTCTCCCCGTCAATAACTTGCTCCATGATCTTGGACAAGTCTCTGAACTTTCTGCTCTTGAGTCCTCAGCTGGACAGCTGATAGAATCACAGCGACCCGTGCTGCACAGCCCGTGAGGACAGTGCCGGATGAAAGGAGGTGCCAGGCACGAGGTGCTGGGCGAAGAAGGAAGGGAGGCATGGCTGCCTCTCATCAAGGGCGAGACAGGAGAGAAGAAACGCCTCCCCATCCCTGAGGCAATTGGCATGTGATCTGCCTACGTGCCCCAAAAACTTAATTTTAGATTATCTGCCAGCAAATCAATTGCTTTTATTTCTTTCTTTGTGTGTGTGTGTGTGTGTGTGTGTGTGTGTGTGTGTGTGTTTTGCAGAACCAGGGATTGAGCTCAGGCCCTTGCACTTGCCAGGAAAGCGCTTATTCCACTGAGCTATCTCCCCAGCCCCATGCTTTTATTTCTTATTAATCACAAATGCTTCTTCCCCAAGATACGCACTATGCAGAATAAACCCAGCAGTGGTAGACCCAAGCTATTCTTTGCTATGGATGCCGATGTACTGAGTTTTATGAAAGTCTTCCTAACAGTTGGGTTCTCAACATATATCACCTGCCAAATTAAGATACCCAAATGTGCCAGTCAGTTTAAAACTACATTTGCGTTGAATAAGAGTGAGGTGGAACACTCTCTCCTCTGAATGTGTTTACTCACAGCTGAGCATCCCTCTGTGGGCTGACCTTTACATTCAACATTTAAAAAGCTTTACAATACTTTTCCCTGGCAGCTTAGAGCAAGAGCTAATTCTTTCCCAGGAGAAAATAAAATTAAAATGCTGCAATGTCTGTTGGAGAAGTTAAGACAAGGATAATGATGGCAATGATAGTCCAAATAATTATGTTAATTGTTTATTTGTTTTCAAAGGAGGCATTCACTATTCATACCATTCAGTTGTGGTTTAATAAAGCCATCTTCATACCTGTAGTTTGATCCTGGATAGGGCTATCCTGTCTCCAACAAAAAGCAACCTCTTACAAATGTAATAGCTGAATTTGTTCATTGTCACGTGAGTTAAATATCTAGAAAATGAACAATTTCTTTAGGAAAAATGCCATGAAATATTTTTAGTTGTTTTTTGAAAATCGTTGCTGAACACATGTATACACAAACCACGCATGCACATGCATACACACACACACACACACACACACACACACCAGGTATTATTCTTTGTCTGGTCAAGGATTGACTTCACGGTTTCCATGGCAACCCAGTTTGCTCAGTGCTCTCATTCAGCAGCTGCTGATTATACTTTGAATTTTATTTGCATTCATGATTAAGGAGAAGTATAAAAGACTGACGTAACTTTTTTTTTAAAAAAAGAAAAGCAATAAGAGGATAAAAGGCATTTCAATCAATGATTCTCTGCAGCTTTAATTAAAAATAAAAGAATAAAAGGAGATACCAGGATTTCAGAAACTTTTATTTAATGGTTGAATGGGTATGGCAACAATGTTAAATGAAGATGCCACTACTACCCTCCTGCACCTCGGACTTTGCAGCCTGTGCACTGTTAGCTATGGAGATCATGCTGACAATTTTTGTTTCCTAGTAATCATCACTCTACTCTGAGATCATGCATATTTCTAGGACTAGATTAAGGTAAAAGTAGTTAAAATATTTACTGCAGTATAATTTGTTCACATTGTGCAATGTACTTTTGGAAAATACCTCCTTTGATATCAAGTGTCATTTCTCCCTGGTCTTTTTTGTTCATAGGAATTCATTCTACAATTGCAATATAGGAAAAGAAAGGACAGTAATTATAGATTATTCCTCAAGAAGCAATAGAAAGACAAAGAATCAGTGGAAATATGAAACTATAATGGGTTATTCTGTACAAATTTAAAATACTGCCTTTGAATATGTGTGTTTCAATTAGTTAAAAAAATGTAATAGAACTATGGTGACCATTTATATGACACTAGCTATTACACTCAACTCTAAAATATTAGAGGGCAAATAATTATACAATTTAAATTCTATACATATTTGTATTATCATGGTTTAACAACAAAAGACAAATATTTTTTCTACATTATAGGCAGAAATACATATTTAATTATTTTATTCTTCTGGGAAAATTTATCTTTGAATAAATTTTGTAATCCAAGGGTTGATGACTGCACTAATAGTTTTTAGAGAATGATTTCAATTTTTCACTACTTAATTTAAAAGATAGCTCATTTCCATGAAATGATTTAAACTATAATGAATGAAAGAATCAGGAAAATAAAAATCAAAATATTTACTTTGTTATCATTTTGGACAGGACTAAGTACACATGTACATATCCTAGGGATTTTGATATTTAATTGTGTTTCTGAAGGCTACATATTTTTGTTAAACAAATCAGAATGCTGATAGTTCATAAAATCAGCATTTATAATACTCTGAAATTTCTTATACTTTTTGGCTTTCCACTTTTTTAAAAAAGAACTATTTTAAGACAGAATAATGATATTACATAGTCTCATACTTTAGTTCAGAATTTAATGCCAGTATTTCAATAATAATTTATTATTATTCTAGATGCTCTTCCATATAATTTGTACCTCTAATGGGCGGATCTTCACATAGATATATTCTTCTGCAGGATTTAAGGCTGGCTCTGATGTTAGCCGAAGCAAGGATATTAAGGCCTTTTAACAAACTCAAGGGTCTCATTGACGATTTCTCTCAATAATTTTGGGTTTTCTCTATCACACAAGATTTTCCTGAAACAGAACATTCTACTTCTTTCTTTCTTTGTTATATTCAGATGAAACTATGCTCTGGAGAAGGAAATGTCAAAGTTTCCCATAAGGATATAGTTTGAATCACCTTCAAGAAAAATAAAATCAAGGATTTATAGTACATAATGCCAATAAAACTTTACTTGCATTATTGCATTTGGGGAGCATGGAGACATCTGTGGAAGAGGTCATCTCTATGCATTACTCCATACCACTGCGATTCCACAGTCAGTGGCCTGCCACAGACACAGATACATTCTAAAATCCCATGGAGAAAGTGCAGTTTCCTGTCCAGATGGCCAACTCACCCAAAGCGGAGGGAAAACTCAACCAGCGGGAACTGCACAGGTGTGCTATAAAGCAGGAAAGCACTGAATACGAAAGAGAGAACAAAAACTTCTCTCTCAAACATGAAATGATGATACATGCTTTTATTTATGAGCCCAACATTCAGAAAAACAGAGACTGGCAGGCACCCAGATGCTGAATCCCACTGCGGGCTCCTGGCCAGCTGACAATGGGACACAGCCGATTTACTAAAAATGGCCATGGGCACCATCATCCTGAGGGGACATCTGACATAATCAGTAAAGACCACTTCCTGGAAATCTGATCCAATCCTGCATAACCTACTAGCCTAAGTAGTCTCAGTGCACTTGGTGACCTTGATTTCCAGTTTTAGAAACATTATTTCATTTGTCACCCTGGAGCCTTCACGTCAACATCACCTCTGAATGGTGGAGCACAATTTCCAGTCTCAGAATCTTATTTTTTCCTTAAACACAAGGATGAAAAGGAAAAATAACTTCTGGATGGTCCAGAAGAAAAATAAAAATTCAGAACACTTTCCAGAGTCATGCATCAGGTGCGTGGCTATTACAAGTCCATGGTGGATAAAGGGCTTTCTACCCTCAAATTTATTTATTTATTTATTCATTCATTCATTTACTTATTTATATGGTACAGGGTCTCACTATACAGCTTGGACTCACAGTGATCCCCTGTTTTCAGCTTCCTCAGCACTGGTATTACAGGTGTGTGCCACCATGGCCAGGGACTCAGTGGCCAGCTCAGAGCTCCCAGGTGTGCAGCCTTCCTGGCGTGTGGTGCAGGTAATTGAACCCCAGTCCCTCCACTTGCGTAAGCAGGCACTTAGTCTGGTGAGCTATCTCATTGACCCTAACTTGGCAGATTTGAAGGATATTGTTTCTATATTTTTTGTAGGAGGCCTCATTATGGTATTTGTCTAGTATTCTTCTTTATTTTTTGGAAAAAAATATTGGAATGGTAGGTCAGTGAAGAAATCACAGAGGTGAAGTGTTATTTCTACTGCATTATGTCATCATTTTTATGTACATATGATCAATGTGATTTATGACTGTTAATGGCTGAAAAAGATAGTGATAAGGGCTTCGTCTGTTGAAATTCATATTTTTATGTTGGAATCTTTCACCATTTCTCTTTCATTCTGTATTGCCCTTTAGATAAAAGGAGAATATGAACTTTAAAAGAGATTCAGTGGGGAATCACGGCAGTTTTATTACAAAAGCCAGGTGCCTGAAAAATGACTGACAGAGATTATTATTGGTTATCATTGGTCATGGCTTAAATGTGCAAAAGATGTAATATCATGGGAAAAAGAAAGACAGGAACACATATGGAACTGCAAATGTTATAGGAGCATTTGATGGTTACAGGAAAATGTGATTTTTACGTAAAGTTTCTAACAATGATCGTTTCCCATGGATTCAAATACACAGGTGTTTGGGGTCTTTTTGATTCACCCCATTATTTTCTGTAAGACTTTCAAGCGCTCTATACATGTTTACAGGCTTTCTTGTATTTACATCAGTTCAAACATTAAAAACAACAGAGGATTAAGCCTGCTTTACTCAAGCAACATTTGATTTAATAGGCACCATACTATATTTTAAAATCAGTACATGATACAGTTTCCAGCCCAGTTGTTTCAGGAAAGGTCTGTTTGTGATATCCAGTTCATCTTAATGGTCTTCATTTCTTCAGAAACTCTGTATGAATGCCTGTATATTGAGAGTGCAAAACCCAGGGGATAAGAGAGCAGATTCAGATTTTAAATTGATATGTAGAAGCACATCATGGAGAAAGAGACCTACTCTACAAGGTTATAATGAAAAGGATCTACAGCTGCACATGGTGTACAGTGGAAGATTAAAAGATAAGGTAAGTTACTAAATAGATGCTTTGAGCTGCTACGATACCATGTGAGAATCAAGTCATGGAACTGAGAGAAATTAGGCACCATCGAACAGATGGACCGGGATGCCAAGAAGCTGCCAAAGCCAAGAAAATGAAGACAAAGAAGGAACATAGACAAAGCCCTAGATATCTGGCACACCATAATCACTTTATTTACTTATAGGTAACTGTGGGCTATATGGAGGGCTATAGAGTTATTGATTACCCACAAACACATAATAGTCAAATCAGACATATGCAGTAGCTGCACTCTGCCAGGTTTCTTTTAGCTGTGTGGCATTCTTTATGAGGAGTACCATTACATAAATATCACTATTATATTAAAAATAAGAAAGTGAATTTGCTGAAATGATCTATTTTCTCTGCAACACCAATATTTCCTTGATTAAAATTCTTTCCTGAAAGTCCTGAAGATATAACATAATTGGTGCCCAGGAAGCTACTCGTGTAAGTCTGAAGGCTATGTGCTGCACATTCTAACCTTCTATGGGGTGACATCGCCTTGCAAAGATTGGAATGTCCTGAAGCATGAGTAAGACTGACACAAGGTTATCATCTCTGTGATTACTACCTGAATGTACTTATGTGATCACTAATGAGCTTTGTAAAAATGACCAGTGGCCATCAGAGAGAAAGTTTGTGTATGAAACAGTCAGTGGGGTTAATACAGTAGCATCTTTAAGGACGTTAAGCAACAATAGAAACAAAACCCTCCATTTTTTCTTTGACTTATAGGTAATGCAAAACTGTTGTCATGAAAGATCATTGTGGATTGGTTTAGACACATATTCCCCATAACACCTACTCTACACACTTTTGAAAAGATTTCTAAGTTTGAAAGAAGCTCTGATAGGCCTCTTTTCTATACCCAGAGGACAACAGTGACCTTTTATTAAATGTTTTTTGGAAAGAGAGATGATATTTTCTTAACTAAAAGTATTTTACCTAAAGTAGAGTTCATTTTTTCAAGTATAACATGCAAGTTGCTTGACACAGGTTTCTGTTCTTGAGCATATATAATGAAAAGTGGTAGATAAAGCTAGGATGTCAAGTTCACCTGCTGTCGCCTATGGACTCGGCAAGGCGTCTTCTCTGTCAAAAGTAAAGGGACATTTTTGAAGGCAAATCCCAAGGTGTAAGGTATATTAAGATGAAAAGAAGCCAATGGCTTACTGAAGTTAGCCAAATAACCCTGGAAATTAAGAAGAATACTCCTTGCATACTATCTCTTTTGTTTGAAAATCACTTCTTCACATGAAGTCTTCTTCCGGAAGCTCCCGCTGAAGGGCAGAGACTGCAGTCTTTCCTTCCTCACACACGCACTCAGCTGAGACAGGCAGATTCCTCCTGCAGCTCTGGTTTTCAATCATATCACTCTTCTGTTGAAGCTTCATCTACACAACAATACACCCTTTCTTTTGCTCTTTTACAAGAGCCATTTATGTGTTCTGTAACTCACGATTGCCAGTTCTGAAGTAAATGTGCCTCTACCCCCATTCCAGAGGTTCATTTGCAGTTACCTGCACTTCTTTCCGCTCTCACTCCTTGCCACCTTCCTGCGATCTCAGGGCACCTGTGTCTCTCTCCCTAACAGATTGTAAGTTTACCAAGGCCAGAGATTGTCTCCTTTAGCCTACATATTAACTGTACCTAAAACATAGCAAAAGTTCAATCATTAAAGACCAAACTTTCACAGTCATCTAACTCGAGGTTTCATAAACTGCAGTTTGAATTGTTAACGATCTTGAAAGCCTCCAAAAAACAACTAATTGCTAATCCATAACTCATTTTCAGTAAATTGGAATAAAATAACCTCTGTCATTATGCATCACTCTATTACTCTAGCCAAGCTTGTTCATTAACAGACTTGAACGAATTGCCTAGCAAAGAGAAAGGAACTGTCTACTGAAATACATGATGTTTACTAATTATTTTCTGCAATCAGACACCCAGACCCATTTCATCTTTTTTCATTCTTTTAAAATATGCCTATCACCCCGATTTGCAGCTGACATAGAGATCCTCATAATCCCTAGACTGTATCACTGCTACGTGACAGTGCCCCTCTTGTAGCCCACCTGGATTTTTGCAAGAGTGGTTGCTTGGCCCACCAGCATGTGTGGTCTGAGCATCAATGAGAATGCTTCAAACTTCTTCATGGAGTGCCACCAGTTTTTTCACAGAGGTCTCAGTGGGATAAAATATTTTCTAGAAATGTGACTTACACTATTTCCTCATCACAAAATTCTATAAACCACTGCAAATAACATGATGGCCAAGTAGGCATCGTATTTTGCACAAATTGATTATATTCATTTCTATATAAGATAAAACTTGGGATGATAATTATAAGAATTACCAGTTTGGTAAGAAAAAAGATTCTCAACATCTGCTAATGTGTTCACATTCCATATCTAATTTTTTTCACTTTAACTATAAAAATAATCTTAGAAATATGTTGTAGAATTAAGGCCGTAGGAGCATCTCAGGATGAGGACTCCACTCCACAGCCTCACACAGAAATTAAGGCTTTTCTCACTGCAAATATTTGTGAGGTTTTTTGGGAGGCAGAGGGTGTCTTTTTGAAACGGGGTCCCACTGTGCATTTTAGCCTGGGCTTGAACTCACTTTGTAGCCCAGGCTGGCCTCGAACTCCTAAGAATCCTCCTGCATCATCCTCCTGAGTGCTGGGACGACAGACGTGCACCACGACTCCCAGATCACCATGACTCTTAACATAGCAAAGCACTGTAAGTGGTAGCCCAGATATCAGTGCAAATATTTCATTATTGGTTATGAGAAATATTTTCTTTCTTATGAGTTGTGAGAACCATAGTATTTATGTAAAATTATACTAATGCAGACTTATGCCATTCATATTGTTATCATTTAAAACATGAGTTAGTTATTATATAGGAAAACTTTAGATTGCAAATAACTTATACTGTGAGTATTCTGCCAGATGAGCAAAAGTCTCTAATGAATTTCAACTTGATGAATGAGTGATGTCTTATAGTACAGATAGTATGCAGAGCCAAATGCTGCATGATCACAACATAGCCAATTGTTCTTGGCTTCCCTTCCTTTCCTTTCACTTCCCTTTGTCTCACCCACCCCTTGGAACTGTGGGTGCTTATCTCCCAAAAGCACAAGGTTATAGAGGAGATCATGTCTCAGAAAAGCTTGAGAAAAAGGCAGATATAATCAGATTAAGTAATGTGGATGTAGATCAGTGTTAGAACATGTTTGACATACACAAAATCTCGGGTCTGATAGTTCTCAGGACTTCAAAAGAAAGAAAGAGAGATAAGAGAAGTGGAAGGAGAGATCAATTGGTTAAGTCAGAAATCTACATTGTCGACTTCAGAAACAATGAGGTATCTACATCATAAATACTGGACAGTGATATAATTAATGCTATCAATGTGATAAAGGACTATGTTGGTCAAAAGGTAGTAATTTTGTCATTTTGAGAAATGCATTTAGTGAGAATCTCTAACATAAAGCCTAGGCAGTACTTATCCAAAACACCAGATTTATGCTTTTATCTATAACTTAGTCTCTGGCACAGTCGAGGGCCAGAGATTCTTGATTCTTGATTCTCATACTATATGATGCACTCTCCATATGCTTTATAAAAAGAAGAAAAGGTTGATAATTTTAACTAGCTTGAAATCATCAGACATCATCAAACTTATTTCTTTTCATCAATATTTCACTCATGCATTCAAATGTTGAAAATTATCTATTATCTCAAACTTCTATGTTATATTATGTGACGCCTGGATCGTAATCTTAATATTTCATTCTCTTTCTGTATTTAACCTGTATTTTATAGTTTAATGTTTTTCACATCACCTCTTATGATGTTTCTGATCTATAGACCACAAATGCTAGAAATACTAATAAATTGAACCAGAAAGGTATGTAAAATAAGACACACAAATATCAGACATACAACCCCTGTATCTACATTAACCTAAAAAATATTTCAAACTTTATAACAAGTACAGTGAAACTTTGTGGAAGATTAACCATTGAATTCAACATTGCAAATGTGTACGTGTATAATTACATGTAAGATTCCAGGGCTCTTAATATTGCTTTTTTTGTTTAATTCACAAATCTGTTCATTGAATTAGCAAAAAAAATACAGAAAATCTCAAGTTCATTTTACCATAAAGCTTCACTCTGATGCGTCTCAGTCTAACTGACCCTACTGATTTTAAGAGTGTACCTTCTACCTAGCTGTGGTGTGGTAAGGGGAGCAGAGAAAACACTCTTCTACATGATTCTACTAGGATCTCACGAAACTTTAAGACCAAACTTATGTCTCAAACTTTTTGCTGCCATCTTGATTCCTAATTTCCTTTCTAAAATTTTTTGTACCATTCAAAACCCCCTATGTTTATTGATTTCTGCATTCACTGCTGGTGATGGTTTCTTTACTACTTGTATAAACCACATAAAGGGTGTTTATGCATACAGCTTTTTTGCTCTTTGCCTTTCCCCAGTTTATGCAGCATGTGTAATACATTTGTGGTATCTAGACTTGGAGGAGAATTTAGATGTTAGCAAACCCTGTCTTCTCTTTAGATAGACAGGGAAATTAAATTATAGTGAACTCTGGTACTATCTAAGTGCCCAAATAAGTACTGATGTTAAATTGTAAAAACATAATTTTATTTAAGTGTCTACCTATATTTTATCAACCTTGTGAAAAATAAAGAAATGCTCAAGAGTTAGATCATACATAACTAGACCAACAACCTACTAGCTCAAGTCCAATAATCTGAAGAAGCTGGATTTAGGGCCTGCCTACTATGAACTGTTTTCTGATTGCTGTCCTTAATTAATTTAGTAAGTGAAATTGATCTCATGTTATCAAGTGTTGCACTAAAACAAAGGAGACATAGTTCATTTCTTTATACAAATAAAAGCTATGTACTTTTCAATTTTATCCCACTATTTGATATGTTTTTATGTCCATACTATGAAAGTATTAAGTTGTAACACCAGTACAGAAAAATTAGAGCCTAGTGGAATGCCAAAATTTCCCAGTGACATTAGATCATTGAAAAACGACAATAGAAGGATTTCTAGACTGCATGAAAGGAAATTATATTTTATTTTGATGGCAAAGGCATTTTAAATGCTCTGTTGGTCATGTCTTAATGACTTTATTTGAAAATCAATGTATCATTTCACGATTATTAGAAAAAATGGTAAAAATATTTTTTCTGAGGATGATGATTACTTCTACAATGATTTTAATTTCCATTAATATAAAGGGATCTGTGTTTTCCTAGGATTTTTGTGTATATAATGAAACACAGTTGATTTCTTTGCATATTTGCTTTGAAAGCAGGCTTGTTTTTCCAGAAGAGCTAAGAGGAGAGCATACCCCAATAGGTGTCACAGGACAGGGAGATGCAAACACTCAGTCACCTAGCATGCTCACATACCCAGACTTCACAGCATGTGAGGTGGGAGTCGCTCTGCTGGGCCCTGGGTCTCTCTGCACCCTTACCATTGGTTCAGGTGAGGGGAATTAAATGATTTTTAAATGTACCAGATGTACACTACAAGGAAGAGAAAGATTGTTTTCACATTTTGAAAAAGCTGTTAAGAACATCTCAGTCCTCATGACCATCTGAAATACAGAATCATTGTTAAGTGTAGGCAATTTTAAGTAAAAGGCTTATAGATATAGGAATTTCCTGAAATTTCACTAAAGTGCCCAGCCAGCCAAAGACTCAAATTTTGGCCTAGGTAAGTCATCCGCAGTATCTTCACATCCTAGTACTCCTGCTTTTATACTACCTTTCTCCGAGAAATCACTACTTTTTAAACACAGAATATTGCCGAATGTTGCTCAGATTGGAGTGGCAAAATAGTCTGTCCAGTGGTGGAGAACCTAGGGCATGTATGCCTCAGCTGGTTATTTGTATCACTGAAAGCTCTAAATGGTTAGCCATCACGCCACGTCTAGTTATTGTGTGTGTGTGTGTGTGTGTGTGTGTGTGTGTGTTTTAGGGAAGGGTCTACAGGGTGGTGTTCAGGGTCTCACTAATAGATCGGACTTGTAGTGATCCACCTGTTTACAGCCTCCCGAGAGCTGGGATTGCAGGCATGCACCACCATGTCCAGTCTCAATTGCTGTCTCAGCACACCCTGGGGGCAGGGCCGGCACAGCAGGCCCGGGGATTTAACCCCTGGCCCCTGCACCTACTTGCAGGTGCTTTAATCCACTGAGCTATTTGGCCAGCAAGTAGTTTTTGTTTTTCTTTTTGTTTTTTTACACAGTGTTGCACAAGATATTTAATTCCTACATGGTGACCAAATTGGTCATAAAAATTACTGTAAAAATGTATACCATCGAAGACTAAAGGGAAAAGGCATGGAGACTTCCATGTTTTATGCATGGGCAGTGGAAGATAACCTTTGCTGAAAGCAATTTATGGAGAGAACCTACAAGCAGAATAAAGTCATATTTTTCATTACATTCTAAGTATGTACTTGTATATACTGCTGTCATGTTATTTTCTGCTGAAATGCTGGACTGAATTAGTTTTATGCCTTTTTGTTCAGTAAATAGTTTGCCCGGGGAAGAAATAAGAAAAACAATGTAAAGCTGGTACTAAATAAAAGCCACATTCTTACCAGGGCATGTTTTCGGAGTGTATAAGAGACCACAGTTGGGACAAAAACACTTAAGCCCAACAGACTTGTAGTGTGGAAATTGGGTTCAATGAGCAGTAGTCCAACTGGAGAGCTTTCTCAGAGCAGCGTGAAGTATCACTGTAGCTTGGGTAGGGATTGGGTTATTACTATTGCTGGAATTTTTATTACGGCTCTGAGTTTTTAATCCCTTAAGTTGGCAGCACCAGAGACTGGTTTTAGAAAATATGGTGTTGACACATGAGATGTATATAGAAATAATTCTATAAAAATATAGGACAGATTGATTGCCTTGCCCAGAATGTTAATGTCTATCATTTGGAAACTTGTATCATTGCTTTTCATTACTTTTTGCTTGATTTTCTTCTGTCTGGTTGTGTTTCTCATTAAACATTACTGGAAACACATTATTTAGCTATACTTTATCTCCTCCATGTCACTCCCTTGCATGAGCTGACCTGTACCTCTCCTTACACAGTAGCAACTGAGTAGACAAGTGGCTTGCTTTACTTTCTTGTTACTGTACAAAATACATGACACCACAAGTTAAATGAGAGAAGGTTTCCTTTGGTCCATAGTTTGTAGAGGGCTCAGTCCACAGTTGCCTGATCCTAAAGCAAGGCTCATTGGCAGAAGAATATAGCAGAGAAGCAGCAATTCATGCAGGGCAGACAGGAAGCATCAAGACCTCCCTGTTCCAGCCCTCATTCTTTCACCCAGTCTTCAAGCCTATTGTTCGGTACCACTCACAGTCAAGCTTGGTCTTCCCTTGTCATTATGTCCGTTATTCACACCCAGAGCCAGGCTAAACCAATGGGTAGACTAATCCAGTATTACACACCAAGGGTCCATTCAGTCCCAAAAGCCATCAGAAGGGCAGGCGAGATAGCTCAGTGGGCTAAGCACCTGCTTAGACAAGTGCAGGGACCAGGGTTCAATCACCACATGCCATGCTGGCCCTGCCCCAGGGTGCACTGAGCCAACCACTGAATCTGGGTGTGATGGTGCACACCTGTAATCCCAGTGCTGATGTGCCTGAAAACAGAGGGTCAGTATGGTCCAAGCTTCATAGTGCAACTCTGCACAAAATACATTTTTAAAAAAGCCATCAGAGGCTTCGAGGGACATGTAGATAGAAGCCATAACATGGACATTCCTCAAGACCAGCTCAAAGCCAGCTGAAAGGTTTTCTATGAAGACTTTTTTTTTGTGGTACCAGGATTGAACTCAGGATCTTGCATTTGCCAGGCAAGTGCTTATTCTACTGAGCTGTCTCCCCAGCCCTATGAAGACAATTTCATTGGATAGAGCTTATTATTCATCCTGAAAAGATATGTTGTATGCATCGTAATTATAGCACTGTCACATGACTATGTTTCTGTCTCGGTAACACTAAGAAAAGAGATGGCTGGGTATACAGATTCCCAAAAATGTTTGTTGAGTTAATGTAGAAATGAATGAATGACTACAAGACATACAATTTTTAGACTTCTCTCTACTTCTTTCTCTCTTCCTAAGGCATGGCAGTTATAACTCTAGATGAAGTCTTTTCAATCAGAGTAGAACAGACATTGCTTCAACTGGTATAGTTCAGGGCTTTGTAAATCTTTTTATTTTTTTCCTGAATAAGAGATTAAACTTAAAACCTTCGTGGAGAACTATACTCTCAGTGCCTTTAAAAATAAGGGTGTTTTTTCTTTTTTTAGAAATTTTGAAACTGACCCTGTTAAATTGCCCGTACTTGGCTAGATCTTGAATTTCTTTTGTCTCAGGCTCAGAGAATTCTGGAATTGCAGTCTGATTTCAACCTTAATATTTATGGAAGTAGTCAGCGTATCCACATTCTTACTTGAAATGAATTCTAGGGTATTTGGAGCAAGTAATTTAACACTTTTCAAAATTAGATCTGGACTTTGCCCTCATAGCTACTGGGGTTACAGTGTCATCAGACCCATTGTGACACTGAGTCAGTGTAGGCATTGACCAAACCAGAAAGGCCAACAGTTTGATTTAGGATTAGAGTTTTAATTTAAGTGGCAGGGCTGAGAATACACAAGAGCACCATGATGCCTACATAAAGGAACCCTAATACAAATTCTGAACATTGAGGCTAGAATGAGGTTTCTTGGTTGGTCATCCATGCATATGGTCTCACATAGATGACAAGAAAGTGACACTGTCCTGAATGAAGATCTGTGGGAAAGCCCCTGTTTTAACATTGCAGGCTTCCTCCCTCTGTACTTCTTGCAGTAGTGGATTTTCCTCTGTGTCATTTCCCTTTAGCAAACTGTAACCATGAATGTAATGGCTATCGCGGAGTTCTGTGAGTCCTTCCGTTTAAGTGTAAAATATGAGGGGGCCTGGGAAACACCTTCAATTGGCAGGTGGTATCAGAAGTGCACTGGTTAACTTCACATGAACATAGTTCTTAAGCCAACTTAGGTTACTTTCATTCTGACTGATAACATTGGTTTAAAAAAAAAACATCTATTTTTTTTTTCTCTTAGGATAACAAGAGTTGAGAGACAATTACATTAGAAAAGATGAGTAAAGATGTGTTCAGGCTGCTGTGAAAAATTCTGATTCAGACTTATATTTTTATTTCCTCAACATGGCTATCAGTATGCATTATCTCAGGAAAATAACACTTGTGTTTTAGTATCCAAGTTTATGGTCCTGCCAAATACTAAGATAGAGGTGAGTTCACTCTCCGTGTTCTCTTTTCCAATGACTCCTGAAAACCAGCTCAAAATGTCAGTGGATGTTTTCCTGACTTCTGACTCTTCCTATTTTCATGCTCCCAATATAAAGTATGATTGACATGGAATTACCAAAGCTGTTCTGGAGCTGAAGTGGGCTCATACTCATAAACATAATTTCCAGTATGACAGGATTTGTGAGCTAAGGCTGAACTGGGCATGATTTTTCTCCCAAAGTTCTTAGGAAGTTCTCCCTAAGAACTTTCAGGTCACCTCACTGAAATTGCTTAACTTAGTTCTTTATTGAGTTATAAGGGCACCAGAACCCTCAGAAATCACTCTCATTGCTTGTAGTCGATCCCTTCATAACCCCTGAACTCTTGAATTCTGGGCAGACTGAGATGCACAGAATCTACTGGCAAGCTTTCATTTAGAAGCTTTGCCTGTAGAAGGCATGCTGGCATTGAAGGGTACAGATTTTGGACTACCAGCTCTGGGAGGAGGACCACTGTACATTTACCACCCAGTCCACTCCACAATGAGGAGAGGCTTAAACCTGGTAGATGCTGAAGAAACACTTTCCAAAGAGGAGAATAGGGAAGGGAACAAGACAAATGAATGGGAGGAAGAAAGAAAAGACAGTTAAGAATTAGGAAAAATGCATCCTTAAATGCCTTAAAGTAGTTATATATTTTTAAAAGCTAGGTTCTAAAGAACCTTTGAGACATAGCTTAAAATGATCTCAGCAAAAGGAGAGAGAGGGAATGGAATTCTGAGTCGCAATGGTGCTGGTATTACATATGTATTACTAAATGTCTTCCGGTTTGTGTTTGATTTAAAGATGAAAATGCTCTGCACACTTTCCAGCTGCGCTCCTTGCACAGGCCGGCCTCTGCAGCAGGAGAGCAGCTGCAGTTTCACAGGCGGCTTTCTTTGCATCGCTAAGAAGGAGCAACCCAGCCCATGAATAAAACATGCTCCTTTCTGCCATGTCTTCCCCGGAAGAACCTCCACCACAACTTTGCCTTTGCCCTGCTTTTCTCCTTTTTTTTTTTTTTTTTTTTTTTTCAACAGAAGGAATTAATGAGGCATTAAAAAAATTCCAGTGATTCACTTTTTTTTAAACAAATATTCAAAGCTAACTTGACTTCATTAAACATTTGAACACAATAATATGAGCAATTTATTTATTTATTTATTTATTTATTTATTTATCAGAACTGGGAATTGAACTCAGGCCGTTGCACTTGCCAAGGAAGTGCTTATTCCACTGAGCCATCTCCCCAGTCCCTGAACACAATAATAAAGTTTTAATTACTACCTTTATTCTAGAAGCAATTATCATTACTCCTACTTCCTCATCCTGATATATGAATATTATACCTTTAAAATATAATTTATGTATTTTAAAACAAAATATTTATATATGTTTAAAATAAAATATTACTTATACTTTTATACTTTCATCAAGTATGAAAAGCAGTATATTGGTACTTCATATTTGTCATCATATAGAGCTATAGAGAAAAAAGACAACAAGCAGCTCAATACACTTAAATTCATATTGTAGTGATTATGTAATACAATATTAATATATAGTGTCTTTAAACGTGAATAAGCATTCAGTTTATTAACAGTTTATTACATTTTCAAGTTGTATGTCTTTAAATTTAAAGCGACTTGTGTTAATAAATCTACCATAGTAAAATACTAGTAAAACCTGTGTTCATAGAATACGTATCTCACAAAAGAGGAGTTTTTTACTAGAAAAATCTTTTTGGTCCTAAATTACTCATATTTTGTATTGTTCATGTAAAGGAAATTACACAATATTTAACCTTTTGTGTTTTTGTTATTTCACTTGGAATTACAGTCTCAAGGTACACGTAGTTTCCCATGACTGAGAATAAAAGTTAGATGGTAGCAAACATAGAGAAGGATTTCTGGGAGGGAAGAGAAAGTGAGAAGTGGTCAAGCCAGGCTGTTTATCTGTGCAACTATCCCAAGGTAAACCAGTTATTATGCACTACAAACATAATAAACATAAAAGGAAGATAAAAATTTAAAGAAGAATAAAGTCTTTCAAAACAGTAAACCTTGAACTAAGTATTGAAGTTTTAAAAATCATGATGTCTCCTTTTATTTTTATTTGCCCTTTCTTAGTTTAAAACCTCTGAGTTGATGTTTCCTTGGAAATTGTAAAGTTTATTTGTTCTGTGTCTAATTTTAATAATCTCTAAATGATTCTCCCTCCACCTAATGAGAACTCAGGATGTGATATTTGTAAAGATTGATAACACAGGGTTAATCTCAAAGTTTGAGGAGTTTTCTTCATCTAAGACATGAGACAAGATCACTAGTTCTTTATTCTCTTGCTCGAACCGTGTTTATGCACAAGAAATTTTCCTTGTGCAATGTCTTCATAATTTTCCTGAGTTTCAGAAACTGAAAGCATGGTTAAAAGTAAACCAAACTGAATCATTTACAGGTGTTATTATGCTCTAAATAGAGACAGAGAGCTACCCCAGCTACTTAATTTTTAAAGCCAAGAAAGAAAGAAAGAAAGAAAGAAAGAAAGAAAAGAAAAGAAAAGAAAAGAAAAGAAAAGAA